>VZTV01016798.1:0-13969 GCA_013400875.1 Anhinga rufa | reverse complement strand
ACACATTTTAGACACATAAAGTTAGGGAACATAAATGCTATCCCACACAAATCTTTGTGTCTGTGTACATGACATAATGTAACACCATTCAGGTACAAATGAGTTTGCTCTAATATTCTTACCTCAAAGCCAGATGCAGTGTGGTCACAGGATGTGGAAACATAAAGCTAATCATCTGGGAAAAAAAAATAATCTTTAAAGACAGCTTAGAATTTCAGAAAGATGCCAAGTAGGTACACAACTCAAAACTATCACAGAAATCTTGCATCCATCTATCCATGGTAGAACTGGAACACTGTGTCTGTTCATTGTGTCTGTGAGCAACAGTCATCCAGGGGAAGTGAGGAGGAAACACCTGAACTTCACAGATACTTTGTGAAACACATTTGCAAGAAGGCTGGGTTGGAAACACAGGCAGTGACTCAGTCAGATGTTGTTTCCATCCATACAACAGTACTCAGGTACTGGACCTGCAATGAACGGCAAGTTGGCCCAAAGGGAAGGGTTCCTGAAAAGTCACACAGTGTCTTTCCTCTGGTTATTACAACTCAAATCCCATGGCACCTCTTCTTTTATCTTGTCCTCTACAATTCCCCAGGTAATTCCTCTGCAAGTCCTTAGAGTTGGTTTCTCTCCATAGCCTGCTGGATGAGGTCCTCAGGGCTGAGGGGAAAGATTTTTTTATTATTTTTTTTTATTGACCCAGCAAAGGAGAAAAGCTAAAACTAATTCCCTGTGAAAATCTATTTTTCATTCAATAGCACCTTGTTGTCCCCAAGGTAAACATGTCAAGTCTTGTTTCATAAGCTTCTTATTGTAAACAGAGGAGCTGGCACTAAAACAAAGACAAAGGGTAGAACAAAGAGTGTATTGGGAAGAAATGTCTCTATTACAGTAAGTCCAGCTAAAGTCAAGGCTCTGTTGTGCCATAACTATATAGGGACTGTTCAGGATAGAGAGTAGAACATCTTAATCTGAAATGTTTGTCTTATAAAGGTAAGACAGATATAGGATCAGAGAAAAGAGATACCGCAGGAACTGGAGGAACAGTATTCTTTTGTTGCTGAATATCTAAGTGGGATTCACATTGACTCTTATAAAACAGGTGTCTAAACAGAAGAGTCTGCAAGTGTGTTAGCTGTCTAAACATTATAGGTATAGAAGTGGAGACATGGGGCCTGCTTCAGCCAACCATGAATGGGCGTCTGTTGTCACGTGAGACAATTATCCTAAATTATCTAAGAGCTGGCATAGAGCTGATGGACAGGACAGAGCACCTGAAGGAGGCCTCAGAGCTGGGGGAGAGCGGCAATGCTCTCCATCATCTCAAATGAACCTCATTGCCATTGTTCAGGTGATAGGCTTGAGACCCAATCAGTGAGTGTATAGTTCACCCTACACAGACACCTGCATTTGCTCAGGGAAAAGGATAGATCAGGACATAGTGGAGTTCTACTCCAGAAAGGGAGCACCAAGACTGCTAACCTAGGGGAATATTCAAAGCTTTCAACAAAAGAAAGCATTGTTTCTAAAAGCCCTTATATGCCACTAGTAAGGAAGTTAATAGTGGTATTGGCTTTTTCTGCTGCTGCTTTAAAAAGGATGAAAAAAAGAAACAGAGCATTTTGATTGGGAAAGTCACAAAGAAAAAAATAAATAATAGGTGAAAATTTATGTTATATTATTGAAATGTCATTAGACAAACAAAGTTATAGGAAAGAAAATCCTGATTAAAAAACCCATGTATTTATGTGCATATACACACATTCACACAGACACAAATGTATATGCCTTTGCCTACCTTTTTGACAAGAAATCAACAGGCAGCAATTGCTAAGAAGCACTATGAATAGGGATTGGTTATAATGGGGATATAAATTCTGTCATATGATAATACTGGGTTTATCCAAGGGTGCTAATTAGAACAGCATACACTAGATCTACATATTGCCAGCTTTCATGCTGGCTTGTCAAACAAAACAGAGGCAGGAAACATCATTTCTCTAATTTGAGGGATAAAATAACAAAAGCTAAATAGGGAAGAAGGAATGAATAAGGAAAAAGACCCAGAAGAGATGGATGCCTCACAAAAACCTAATATGTGGGTGGTTTCCTGCAGCTGTGCTGTCCCTGAACCTGAAGACAGTTTCATATGCATTGCAAACTTTTTTCCCTGCTACTGTGATTTGCTGGATCCAAAGAGGAGTGAGGCCATGGCCATGACCATTCCAGAATCCTTCCTGTTCAGGTGGGAGAATCTGTGAGGAGGGTTTTGCAATGGGTAACCAACCTCAAGACTCAAGCGGCATAGAAATTGAACATGTATTTGCTGACGTCCTGGATACAGTATCCATAGAGACACTGCGTAAAGGGATATGCAGAGAAGGGAAAGCCAAAACAAGATGCTATCAACCCTGCTCATGCCTTGAGAAAGGAAGTAATACATCCATCTTCACAACAGGCAAGAAGAAGAAGGCAGGGACCTACAAGATGGTCAGCTTCACCTTATTTCCTGGGGCAATTACAGAGTAAAGCCTCATATAATCTATTTCCAGGCACTTGAAGGGCCTGGAAATATTTACTCCAAGGATAATTAAGCATTGGAACAGGAGCTCGGAGAGGTTGAGGTATCTCCACAGGTTTTGAGACCCCATTGGACAAAGTCCTAAGCATCCTGATCTGAATTCTGTGTCGATCCCCCTTTGAGTAGGATATTGGACTAGAGACCTCCCTTTCAACTTTAATAAATCTGTTCAGCTATGACTGGGAACAACCAGCACAGATTTACCAAAAGCAAATTGTGCCTGGTCAACATGATCACCTTCAGTGATGTCATGACGAGATGTGTGGATGAGGGGAAAACTGGGGATGCCATTTATTCTAAGACTTTCAGTGTGGTCCCATAATATCCTGCTATCTTGGATGTTAAGAAGGTCTGTAAGATGGGTACAAGATAGACAACAAGATGTGTGAAAAATTAGCTGAACCACCAGGCTCACAGGGTAGCAGTCAGCAGTTCAAAGCCTATCTGGCAGCTTGTTAGAAATGTCATTCCTCTGGGTCAGTGCTGAGGGCAAAGTCATGTAACATCTCCATCGCAAAAATAGTCAATGGGACAGACCCTCAGCAAGTCTGTGCTTGACACCAGATTGTGGGGAGTGAGCGATACGCTGGCAGTCGGGGCTGTTATTGAGAGGCACCTGGACAAGCTGAGGAAATGTGCTAATGGGAACTTTATACAGTTCAAAAAAGTCCTGCCCCAGTATAACACAATCTGAGGCCCACCACATACTGGGTTGTATTAGCAAGTGTGTAGCCAGCAGTTTGAGAAAGTGATTTGTCCCCTCTGTCTACAATTGTAGAACTGCAGTAGGAGAACTGTGTCCAGCTTGGAGTTCCTCCTGCTAAGTGTAAAAAAGAAGCGGATAAACTGAAGGGAGTTCAGAGGGGGGACAATACAATGTTTGGGTGCTGGAGCACAAGACACACAAGCTGAGGCTTGTGAGGGAGCTGAGTTTCTCCAGTCTGATGATGAGCAGGCTATAGAGACTCAATATCTGTCTTCAACTCTGTAAAGGGTGGCTATGGAAAGAACCAAGACAGACTTCTTGGAGGTGCACCATGGAAGGACAAGAGACAGCAGGCAGTAGGAAGAGTCAGTCCTGAACTGCTCGAGAGCTTTTCTCTTATGGTCTCACAACATTCCCATCTCACTGTCTTCCCTCACCACTCCTGGCCTGGAAAATACGGTGTACTGATGGTAAATCTACAGAGATGGAAGGCAATGACAGCAAAACATTTAGCCTCAGAGAGATGCAATATTGCATGTTTCATCTAATCTGGAGACAACTTGTTCAGATGTTACTGATTAAACAGTGTTCCTGTGTGGCACTCCAGCAAAGCAAGCCCAGCCAAACAACAGCTCACTGGTGTCAGACCAAAGCTGTGACTCAGATCAATAGAGTCAGTCTGAATTTCTACCTATTTTGCAGCCTTCTGTAAGACCTCTAGAGCAGACCCACAGAAGAACTGGGACTCAAAGAAGCTCAAGACTAGGCCCTATTTTAACAGCTACAGGGCCCTGTGACCCCATCTCAGGGGAATGAGGCAAGGGTAAATATATCCTAAACAGTGAGAGCACTTGGTAGCCTACGACATTATGTCCTAAGATCTCCCTTTCCTCAGGACCCCTTGGCATTCATTCCCAACAAGACTTGTTGAAAGGAACAAATCTAGTTTTAGGATAAATAGAAACACGTTCTGTTTGTCCATGTCACTTGGACGTCTTCCCAAGGGTTTTGCTCAGTTTTGAATAGCTGGCCTTGCCTTCTGTCTCTACAGCAACAGGACAAGGTGTCAACAGACCTTGGCAGATTCACACACATTGCAGGGTGCCAGAAGAACAGACCTGCTCAAGAATAATTGCTCCTGATAGACTATTGACTTTGATTAGGAAACACACATTAACATCTTTCTTCATTTAAGCCTCACTTGTAGAAGGTAGCCTCCTTAAGTGTTCTGTTGTCTGGAATATTAGACGAGGAATTAAAAATGACAGGATGGACAATTTGGCAGCAAGTGTTTAATTAGACAATAAATTAGAGTCCCTGAGAGGAAAAGAATCTGTGGCGTCTCTCTACTTTTGGATATAAATCATATTGTTCGTCCAACGTACAACACCCCCTTATTATACACTAGAGATGGAGAGCAACTCCCCTTGCTGTTGGTTTTAGCAAAGCCACATTGACAAGAAGAAAACACTAGCATATTAACATTTTAAGTGCTTTTCTGCTGATGGATCTGAGGGATCTCCCAACATTCTACATGCATCCTGTCTTCAGGATTAAGGTATGATCCTCCTCCAGACTTCCAGAACTAAACCCAGCCATTTCATGGTCTATTTCCCCTGACCTTGTAATATCCTTACTAGGTTTTTAGCATGTCTTTTTGAGAATGAGGAAGAGCTGGAAATGCCTCTCAGCTTTCTGAAGTCTCAGTGGGTGGGATGCCAAATGCCATATCATATGCTGATACTGGATGTCGGATGTTTTAGTGGCTCACCCAGTTACAATGGGGTGAAAAGTTGTTGCTGGCCTGGAGCCCAAAGTTTGTAGCTCAAAATCATGCGTAGGGTCTTGTTTGGTAGAAGACTGTTTTCTCTGTCCTGCTTTAGGTCCTCACACTACCATGCTGAAATGGGAACAACGTCATGGTCCTTGGCCAAGAACATAGGACAATTCAGACACAGTGGCATGACAGCTGAAATAGAATCACAGAATCACAGAACGGTAGGGGTTGGAAGGGACCACCAGAGATCATCTTGTCCAACCCCCCTGCGTGAGCAGCACACCTAGAGCAGGGGGCACAGGACCGCGTCCAGGCGGGGTGTGAATGGCTCCAGGGAAGGAGACTCCACAGCCTCTCTGGGCAGCCTGGGCCGCTGCTCTGGCACCCGCACAGCAAAGGAGTTTTTCCTCATATTCAGGTGGAACGTCCTGTGTTCCAACTTGTGCCCGTTGCTCCTTGTCATGTCATGTCATGTCATGTCCCAGTGGAAACTGCAGGCAAGGGGTATATATAAAACCAGTGTGGTACTGAAACTGTTTTGATTAATACTTCTGAGTCCATCTTGATATGGTAGGACTGGGCAAATGCTCAAAGGTCTCCTGTTCTCCAGTAATCTGTAGCATTGTCATGAGTTTTTTATAACAGTTTACCTTTGTGAATGAGCTCTATTCTGCTTGGCTGTTGAAAGGTTGTTATAACTGCTGACCACACAAAGCCTCTGTTCATCTGTGGACCATGTTTCTCATCTTGCAACTTCTTATGCATGGCCTGAGTGTATAGGCTCACAGTACTGCGTCTGGGCTCCCTGAGTGGAGCAGTTTGTAATTGATGGGTTTGAAGTATGAGTTCAGAAAAATATTCACTGAGAATAAGTCTGTCAAAATGAACAACTCTCACTCTATTGCTCCAGCATCCATCAGTCTATGGGATTAGTTCTACATCTATCATTTTGGAGAATGGAAAAAAGGAAAGTGAAAACAAACACATTAAAAAACCTCACGTCCCCAGAATCATTGTAGATTAATAATTTTGGCAGAGAATCAGCACAGCTTCTTGCCACAGCCACACACTTCTGATAATTCCTAGACAAAAACCTACTGTCAAGAATAATATCAGTATTATAGCTCAGTAATTAATGTATTTACAGTGCCTCCTGTGCTATGCCTTTAGTAGGCTGCAGTTTCTGTGGCTTTTGATTGTTTATGCTAATAGTTAAAAGGATGTTTTGTGGTGCAAGATGCACACCCATGGGATGGAGTGTCTATTACATGCCACTTATGTGTGCAAACACGCAGACTCAGTACTATTTTCTTAATCAGTCAACTTGTATACAGTCCAATAGACAGAAATGAAAGGCAGGGAATTTAGAAAGGTAGGGTTCTTCAGATAAGGAGCCACTAAGTGGGCTAGGATTCTTCAGCTTGAAAGGAACAGATCATACACACACACTTACATGAATAGAGATCACAAAGTAGAGGCCCATAAAATTAGAAATTACATGGGAAGAGGGAGTAATGTTCAGATGTTCACTTTTTTCCAGTACAAGCACCAGGGAGCAGCAAATTAAGATAGTACAAGGCAGATTTAAAACAAAAAGGCATAGTTCTTCACACGGTGTCTGATTAATCTGTGAAACTTCTTGTCATAGGCATGTTCAAAATACAATACTTTTCTATTAACCTACAGAGAAGAGCTCCCTGTGCAGTCACTTTCTTGCAGAACCAAGGACATGAGGGAAGAAAGGGTGAAAATCAGATGAAGCAATAATTTTTTTAGGTCAATACCCAAGAGCTGATCTGAGGCCCACACAGAAAAGGGGAAGAACATAAAGTCCAGGCAGATGCATCCAATGCTATTAAGGCACCTTGTCATGCAAATAATACGAGCTCTTACTGCTTTGTGAACCAGAAGAAAGAGGACTAGATAGGTAATTTACGTAGCAACTATAAAAATAAAATGTCAAGTTGCTGGACCAGCCAGGCCCAGCTGCATGCTTGGTCAGTGCCAAGTTGAATAACTGTCCGGTGGCTCCTTCACAGATATTAACTTTCAGCTGAACACCTTTATCTATAAATTACAAACCTTGCTGTATGCCAGGGCAGGACTGGGGTTGGTGAGGGCATCTCACTGAAAACGCATGGCTTGCAATTATCCGATCAGCAAGCAACGAGGAAGGACTTGAAATTACCCACCTCTATAAACTGTTACCTGGACAGGACAGAGCTGGAAATAATTTACACATATCTGAATTTCAGAATGGGAAAAGTCAGGAAAGCATCAATCTGATGCCAGAACATCCCGATAGAAAGAAAACTACTTATTGTTTCAACTGTGAGCAGCAAACATTGAACCTGTCATTCAGCAACACTTTTGATGGAACAAGAGTTGTTAAAAGCAGAAAAATAATGAACTCTTGTTTCAGGGACCAAGTGGTGTTTAGGGATAAGAAAGGTTTCATTTTGTTCTATTTTGTTTCTTAACAAAATCTAAATGAAATGACATGTTCTTGTGCCAGAATGAACAAAATGTTCTTTTTGATGAAAATTGGGATATGGTATTTTATTTTCAGACTATTTTTAACTGTTTTCCTTTCTTCCTATAAGAAAATAATAAATTCCTAAATGGAAACATCATTTTTGGCTTAAAGGTAAAAAAAAAATAAGTACTTTTAGGAACTGCAGAAATTACATGTATTTTCCATTTTGACATTTTTAAAGTGGCAATCTTTGCTGAACTCAATCCATTTACTCATAATTATGGTCACTGTGAAAGTTAATTTTTTTGCAGAATGTACTTTTTAGCAAGAAAAATAAGATGCTTCCTCTCTCCTGCTAGATTGTTAGACAACTTTAGGGTCCTTGCTTTACCTTCTAAGCCTTCATTTCTCTTATCTGTAAAACAGTTGGTGGTCGTGATATATACCGATTTGTTCTGGGGGGCTTTGGAGATGATAAATTGTGCATGGCAGGTATTTAAATGTCTAAAGTGCCTTATAAATAACTACTTCATTCTGAGGATTCTTAAGGAAGGTTTCTCAGTGAAGAGTAGGTGAACAAAGCCAGACCACCCTCTCCTGACAAAAGGCAATTTCGAGTGTCAGTGCTTGTATCATGTAATTTGTTATATGCAGTTGATCATTAAATTAAACCTAACCCCCGGCCAACCAATTACCTCCATTCACAAGACCAAATGGGATTCAGAATTTCTTTCAGTCAGGTTCAGTGCCTGGAAACTGAAGTTACTGGGATTTGAAGAAAGCGAGTTGCATTGAACTGCAATATTTCTCAACAAATCTACTACAAAAATCATTTCACCTCCACACATGCTGAGGAAAACAATTATATGATTTCAGTGATTTATTAACCCAACAAGCAGAAGTTACACAGCAAGCCTGAGTATCTATCACTGTGTATCTGGGAATTATGTTTTAATTAACCAATTTCTCTAATACGTTGTCTAAGCTTCCTACAGGGGACTTGAAAAACCCCAAACATCTGCAAGGCTGAAAGACTCTCTAGACAGTTAGTGTCCTCATTGTGTTTTGGACTGGCTTAGTGAATGCCTCTGGTGACAAATGCATATTGATGAAGCAAAGAATTGACTAATTGACACATTTAATGAAAACTTAATATTCTGCTGGTGGCAGAGGGAAATATTAAACTTGCTCTCAGTCAATTGTTATAAAATATTAAACACACACATGGAAACAGAAGGAGGAGAGAAGAAAGATGATCTTCAAGTGAATCAGATCTCTGGAATGGGCCTGAGTAGTAATTTGGAGCCTGGGAATTATGAAAAACATTATAAATCTGGCATATCTAAGAACTTTCCACATGTGATTGCCAGTATATATCATGTAAACTTTACTCCTTTCATACCAGTGATGATATCTTTGATAAAATAAATCTGCCTGTCCTATCCATTTATCTGCTGCAGCTCTGTGATACATAATTTATTCTATGCACCATGTTCTACTGTTGGTTTGCTTTGTCTACCAATTAAGTTTTATCATTTTGATTCCAAACTCCTTTGAGAAGGTCTAAAGCTGCATACTATGCTTGTATAGCTGTCTCTGCAATAGGTCCCAAATGGGTCATCATCTTTGTTTAATACTGCAGTAGAAGTACTCAATAATATTAAGAACAGCCAGATGTCTTTGCTAGTTTCTAAATATTTAAATGGTATTGAGAAGCATATATCAGACACATTTTCTTCTGCAACATAGAAGGAATCTTCAAAATAACTTTTAAAGGCTCACACAAATATGGGCTGTCCAAAGCTCCTGAGATTTTGACCCAAAGAATGGGGAGCATTGGTACCTCTGAAAATTAGAGTAGAATCAGTCATAGGGACTGAAACAGTCTCTGCCATAGTTAAGAGATATTTTCCACAATAAAGCATTGACCTATTAGCATTTCTTCTTTTTCATGACACATTTTATGTAAACTGGAATATTATTCTGGTCTTTGCCTGATGTCCTAGGCAGACTTTAATTATATGTTTATTTGCAGTATTTAGTCCAGACACCAGATGTCACTGCATGATGCAGAGTATTGCAGAGATGGTCTAGAGTATGGTAAACTGAAGAAGGTGGAGTGCAAGCTGTGTGGACCCATGTTTTCTGCTCTCATTACTGACAGTTGTCTTCCTTTAGAAACATACTTTGTTCAAGAAGAAACATGAATGTGTACATCAGTTAGCAACAGTAATCCAAAGTATGACCAATAAACTGTTCTTAAAACACCTCACTTAATTGTTTCTCCAGATTTTATGACAATAAAAGGAGGTCTGTGCTTAGTAAAATGCTGGAATAAAGTTCTATATTTTAATCTGAAGTATCGTTTTCTGAATTCATTGCAAAGATGTCCCCATGAATTATAGAAATTGATGAAGCTGGTATTTTTAGCTTAATAATTTTCCACTGGGAAATTGCATTTACCTCTAATCATAATCATCATGCTAAAATAACAATATCATTATTAATAATTATAAAACAACACAATATCAATTTAAAATATTAGCCAGGAAGCAAGTACAGATCACCACATAAAAATGAAGATTGATTAACAATTATAGCACTCGCAGCCAGAAGAAGAGTAATTACAAATGATTTTTCAAGCAACTTATTTATGGACAAGCAGAGATATGAAGATAAGGATAACTGTGAAAGTCTTATTGGAAGCATCATCCCCAGTGACAACTGCCCTTTCTACTCTGGGACTAGACTGAGCACAGCTTTCTCCCAGCTGTGTCCACAGAGGGACCAGAGACAGGATGAGTTATGGAGCCTGAAAGGACATCTGCTGCTGGAATGCCCCTTTCAGACATCCTCAAGGGAGAAAAAGACTTAATTTTCACTGCAAGTATGGCAGTGTTCTACCAAGGCAATTAGAGTACTGTATGTGTTCCTACACATGGTCCCAACTGTGAACTTCTGCCATCTCATTTTGAGTTCCTGAATTTTTCTGACTGTCTTGATGTGTCAGTGGAGACATGCTTTTCCTTTTTTCTGTCTTTTCTTTTTCCATTTCTATGTTCATTCTGTGGGAAGCTACAACAGGTCCCTGGGGTCAGCCACCTCGGGGAACACAGATAAAATCCAGGGTTTAATAATCTTATATACAGAAACACTGCAGTGAGAAAGTATGAGGGTGCCCACATATTCCAATAGAACTGAGTTTATTTGCATCGAGACATCCAGACACACAGGTTAGCTTTACCTACCTAGCCAATAAGAACTGATTAAACTACCTTCTGTAAGTGTGAATGAGCAACTTCTTCTTGCTAATAATGTGAAAGATAAAAAAGATAAAGTTCTACCTATCTTCAAAACAAACAGAGCAGCATCTGTCAGGAAGAATTAGCAACCCTCTGAACAGCAACAGTGACTTTGTCTCCTGCTCAGATAGGGTCTGCACAGGGTTTTCTTACAAACTGGTGGAAGTCTTGGTCTCCACAAAAGTGGAGAGCAAGGATATCTCTTCAATTTTTCCTGTTGAGGTAAAAATGGAGGGAGGTATGGTGTGCCATCTGGGGAGCTCTGTGTGCAAAATGAGCTCTCTGAGAGAGGGAAAGTTCCTACACTTACTGACAGAAGCTTGAAACCCTTGATGATGAGTATGAAAAGTTACTTTCTTCTCTCTATAGTTAGAGGATGCAATTATTCCCTAACTAGAGCCTGGCACAGCAAATTAGCTCCAGCCTCACCACAGGTCTTCAACATTTCACAAGTGTCAGAAAAAAATTGCTTTAACCCATATTTTCTGCCATCCTTAGGTCTCTGTACAGAGATATTAGACAGTTTTTCCCTGCTCATCTCCCACTGTCCAAGCACCCTCTCTCCTTTTGACCATCACATTTTTAACTGAAGGAGTAAGCTAAAATGTGGAGTTTTAGTGTGCTTGGTGCCAAGTCTAGAGTGGCATTTTGGTTCCACAGAGTCAAAAGAGACAAGCCAGTCTTCAGTGGGCATGATATACCCCATGAAGATTACAGGAGTTTGTGATAATTCGTGCTTGGAGCCATACAGAGATCTTGGTGATGATAAGAGAAAGCCCATGACATCCCATCCCAGCTAAGGTGAGCGTTTGCAGGGCAGGTGTCCCACAGAAATGCTGTATGTAGTTTGATGGGGGAAAGCACAGCTTCCAGTTCACGTTTTGTGCCACGTAGCTGCTGTTTGTAGTTGGTGGCCAGCTACAAGAAGAGGAACAGCATCCTCTTACAGTGAGAATTTATACTTTTTTATCCAACTCCTTTGCTCATTTTCTTTAAAGTCTAAGTGATTCAGTGCTAGTATGATGTTCTGTCATGACAATGCACTCCTAGAAATGACTTGGTTTGAAAATGTTTATGAATTACTTGAAAGCTCTGAATTTGTAAGGCTGACTCTTAAGCAATGGCAAAAAAGAACTTGATGTTCATATGTATTGATTCAGTCTTTATCTTTGAAAGAAGAGGAGTCTGTAAAAATGCATACAGATGTAGTATGGACTCAAATGTTTAACAGTCAGTGGACTTTGCAGAAGTTTTAATATTTCTGACAGCTCACTATCACTCACTATCACTCAGTCTGTCTAGATGCCTACCTGTCTCTCACTGTGAGCACATCTGAGAAATTAGTGCCAAGGTGAGGCACCCCGATACTCTAAAACACTACAAAACATGATTTGAGTGATTTCCCAAGTAATTCAAGAAGCATTCAGAGACCTAAATCCTTGCCTATGCCATAGCAATGAACTTCACAGTTAAGCCAGGTAAAAATATAGCATTCTAATACTAATTCATTATTTTAACAAATGTCTGTGAACAGGATAGAGAAACCTACAGCAAAGACACCTTCCAGATGAACTTGTAGGGGCCAGGAGAGTGGCTCTGAGTGTGTTGATTGGATGAATGCTCGCTTTAAGATGCAAGCAAAATCATTTTAGACTACGCTGCGTTATAAACAAGCTGCCACTAAGCTACTGTATAAATCACCTCAGAAACTGGGTGTCAACCTAGGCTGTGGAAGCAATTCAAAATCAACCTGTCAGAGGGATTCCTCCCTCCTCCATCCAGAGATGGATGTGAAACGAACCAGGACTGATGAGTGTAAATCCCTGCATAAGTCACTGTGTAGCAAGAGGCAAATGGTGTGTCAGCAGGAAACCGTTGTGCTCAGAACCTCTTGTGAAACATGATGCATCCCCACCATCTCTGGAAGATACTGGGTCCCATCAGCACCAAAGCCCTATGAAGAAACATTCTTTTGTGATTAGAAAAAAAAATGTTGTGGTCACAAAATGCAACCTGGCCTTGATTTTCCAGACAGATATGACATGTCTCTCTGTCAGTCCCAATTGCTATTAGAGCAGCTTAACTTTGTAATTCACTGAAAAGCAGATGAAATCTTAAAATCAGTCCAGAGTATAAACAGGCTGCTTCATATTAATTCCACATTTACTGCTGGCTTGCTCTGTCTGCTTTTCCTCTTGGATGGCCCAAAAAGAAATACTTTGTACACCTGAATTCTAATATTAGAAACTTAGGTCCATGATAAGGACATATTTTTCTGAGTGTTTATTAAATAAGTACCTATATTTGCAAAGAATCTGAGCACCTGAAACTCCGTGTCTTCACCCTTCGTGTCTTGATGTGAAAGGCATTTTAGCCATTAGCCATAATTCTCTTCTTTAAGGAACATTGCAGTACAAGGTTTAAATATGTTAAGCTTTACAGTCTTGAGAACTGATGTTACAGGGGGTAGCTGTAATTTCAAAGGGATGCAAAAAGGTCAAGTTCTATCTCTGGGCTTGGCTTCAATGGATTTTGTGACCTCAGGTAAAACTCTCCATCACAAGATGCCTCTCTTGACGCAACTGCTAGCTAGGGATAGCAGCATATACCACAACCTTCACTGGAAGCTTGTGAGGACAAATCCATGAAACTCTTTGAAGTGAGAGTGATGAAAGCAACTAAAAGTCATTGTAAAATCACAAGCCTGTAAGTCAGCATATTCCTAAAGATTTATTAGTCCTGCAGTGATGAACTACTCACAGACACTGCTAAACAACCTTTCCTCCACTATCCTACTCTTGTGAGATTTAGTCACTACCACTTAGCTTTGATAAAGGTTTGGCTGGCTGGTACCATAGCCAAACTTAGTTTCTCTCCAAACTCTACTGTTCACAGTAGTCAGCAGACACAGTTCAAAGTTTCTCAGCAGTACAAGCAAAACTGAATCTGGTTACTGCCAAGGTTTGGGCCATGCCCCAGGAGGGAAGTAGAAAGGGTCAAAACTGGTGGCAAGTCCTAAAAAGTGTGTGGTACCTACCAACAGAAATTATAAGAGGGCAACTTCTACTCTGTGACTTCTACATTCCCCTTGTAGCCTTTGTCTCCATTGGCAATCATGACATAT
>VZTV01016787.1:853-11605 GCA_013400875.1 Anhinga rufa | reverse complement strand
GGGGCTAAACCACGACAATGTCTGTCTACAAATATTATGTAGCATCTATCTATACAGTTCTTTTTGTCTGTATTTGTAATAATATTCATCAAGGGTGACTAAATCTTACTATCCTACTGTTGAGAAAACTGAGGTTCAGAAAGTTTTAAGTCAACTAATCATATGCCCATCCAACCTCACATCTAGTGACTTTCCACTGAAATTTTTTCTCACCACTTGTGGACTACAGAAGGTAAAGAGATCTTTTTATTCCTGAAATATTTTTGTACTTACATGATTTTATACTTGCTGAGTCAGATGTCCAATATTCTTATTTTATTCTGCTGTGCTTTCACTTTCTTTAGGAAAATTTAATCTTAGTGTCAAACCACAGACTACATAGTTATGTTAGTGATCACCTTGATCCATTGTGTATCTTATTTGCTTTTTTCATATTGGCACTTTTCATTTTGAATATTTAATATAGCTTTTAAATTTGTTTTCCTTCCATTTGCCTTTCTGACCTTTGTTCTTCTTGTTGATATCTTCTATTTTACCTTAGGTTATTTTTTTTATTTGCTTATTTGTTTGGGTTTTTTTTCCTCACTTCCATCACTACCTTGTGTAATGGCTTATTTTGTCTTTTCTGAATCTTCCCTGTACAGTATAAACTCTCAGGCCTTGCTAGCGCTATTTGACCTATTCTCCATATCATAGGCACACTCACTGCTACTTACCTGTTCTTCCTAAAGTGTGATTTTAGGTAGGAAAATGAAGTATAGAACATGACTTTTGGCTTGGGAGGTTCAGTTTTGGCTTTAGGAATAACTTTTCCAACAGGAGGTTAGTACAGCAGTGAAACAGGTTGACCAGGGAAGTTGTGGCTCTTTCAACTTTGGAAGCTTTTGATGCTCAGCTAGACCAAACTAGGAGCAACCTGTCTTAGTGTCAGCAATAGTCCTACTTTGAGTGGGAAGGCTGGGCTTGATGATCTGAAGAGGTCTCCTCCAATCAACTTTTCTATGATTTTATGCAGTCTCAGATTGACAACCAAAACCACTGAAGGCCAGTGGGTGCTAAATCCTGACTGTATACAATCCTGCTGCCAGGAATTGTGTGGGTATTATTTGCAGGAAGCAAAAGTCATTCTTTCCTGATGCAAATGGTGATGATACTGCAGATATAAAAAGATAAAAACAACTTCCTAAACTCATGTATGCCTATAGGATTTCACAGCTGATGTTTAGAACCACAATTAGAGTGTGAAATGGGAGAGGAGAACAAGTTGCTTAAATTATTCCCACTAACCTAGATAATTTATTGCTTTCTCCGGAGTTCCTCCTTTCCCCTGTGTCCTAGTACAGAATGTTCTATACAGCTCAAAGTCATTCAGTAGTTTAGGTGTAGAAACGTCCTCACTAATTTCTCCTTTTATTTCAGTACTTTTGAATTGACATTCATTCTGAACATAATTGAAAATCCTCCATATTAAAGCAGTTTGAGTTACACAGTAATTTAATGAACGTATAGATCTAATATTCTGTCCTGGTCCCACTTTGTTGACATGTCTAAACCACAAGCCCTGTCTCTTTTTTTCTTTCTTCTTTTTTTTTATAAACAAGAAGGAATCATGTCCTTATGTATTAGTTTAGAACCTCATTTCTCTGTGGCATCTCCTTTAAAACTGAGGCCTGCTCAGCCCATGGTAACAAAATCGCAGGTAAATGGGTAATAGAATATGGAGAAACAGCTATCACCACAAACTTATGCATTAAATAGAAACATAAGATGTGTTTGAATATATTTTTTTTTTGCCATCCTTTCAGCTTTAAATCTGAGGCCTCATTTTGAAGTTAAGAGCAACAACCCTTCCTGTTCCTGAACCCCAGTTCTCTGAAATATTAGTATGCATACCTAACTTTTGGTTTTTGAATAATTTCTCTGAGTTTTCCTGATCTTTTTGATATTATGAAGTGGCATATTCTTAAGGCCTGGATACAGAGGAAGGCAAGCTTCACTTACGTGCAGACTGGAACATTTACACAACATCTCCATAACATGGGGTTTACATCTGCAGGAAACTTTCCTGAAGAGGACAGTGCATTAGGCATAAGAATTATCTTAATATGATATTCCTGCAGTACTACTGTTTCAGAGAGAGCAGAAAAAAGAAATGAGGTAACAGGAGAACAATCCTTTGCTCTGGAGAACCCCGACAGCTGATACAGTGTCATCTTCAAAGCTGCCTCAAATCAAGTACTTTATGAGGTTTTAACTGCCAAATAGATGTTAGCATTGCTACAATGAAAGATAAATAATCATTCATTTAAATACCAGTAAAGTGCGCCTGTCAGAGCTGTAGATGGCAGTGCCATATTCTATATCAGAGAACCTTTGACAAAACGCAGAAAAGGACCCTGATTTGTTAAGAAATAAACTTAGCTTATTTATTCACAGCTGGTTAATATAAAACTTCTTAGTTCCTACTGTGGAAAAAAGATGAAGTCTCAAAAAATCAGGAAGATTTCAAGTCCAGTGAAGAGAAGTAAAGAATACATCTCATTCTATTGATAATTAGTCAAATTGTTGACATATGATACTTCAGAGGTTTCAAAGGACATTTTATGTTTTAGGAGAAGAAATCTCTGTGGATTTCTAGAACAAGGTTATCTACTGAACATAAGCATCAATCTGGAGTGAATATGTATACTTCATCTTATAATTACACTGGATAGACTGCAGGGAAAGAGTCTACATGGAAAAAAATATTTATATGTGGTTCTTAACACTTCACCACTCCATGCTCAAGGTGCCTGCAAACATTTGCCATATATCTTAGCATTCAAAAAGCTGTGAATATGAAAGGATCTTTGCAACAAGCCATCAGAAAAGCATTGTAACTACTTGTTCATGCCCATTTTACACAGCTGAGCATGGTTTGAGGTAAGTGGAATTAATTCCAGTCAATGTTAATCTAAGTAAAGGATCAGTCTAATCTAAGTAAAGGATCAGTCAAGTGCTATAATTTAGAAGAGAATTTTTTTTTCACTTTTAAATGTCATGACTGACACTATACTAGTATAATGTTCAACTTTATTAAGTCCCACTCCACTGCTTTCTTTCTTTTTTTAAAAAAATTTTTAATGGGTGCCATTTTGGCTTAACAAACCCCTTCTTGTATACAAGAAAATGAGGACTCCTGTAGTACTGACTGGGCAGTACTATCTGAATACTCAATCCATAGTGCCTGGGTTTTAACTACACTTACTATCCTTAACTATAGAACCGTGCCAAAGAACTTAAAGGATTTTGATCTGAAGCTATTATAGATGCTTCTTTTAAATCTAGTGAAGCCAGTCAAGCAGATGAAAGGACATAACTGGTAGTTTAGTGTGAATGATCTGGTTATGAATGCAGTGTTTTTCATACATCATAGCTTATTCCAGCTGCATTCCCTACAGAATACCACATGATTCAGAGTTAAAAGCTCTAATGTACATTTGATCAATTTTAGTTTGTCACTTGGAGGAAAAGCTGTCAAACTGCCATTAAACTAAGTTTCTCTTTATTCTAAAGTACAAAAAAGTAGCACTTGAAATAATATGAGTATCAGGCAAAGTGAACTTACACTGTGATAGGGAGTGATGTAAGTCAAGCACACCTGAGTACAGATAATTGCAATGGGACAAAAGAACAAATATAAATGAATTCTGTCTTTCAGAAAAGCATTCATTTAGGTGGACAATAAAAAAGACCCTGCAGCAGCAACATTCCTAAAGGTTTTACAAACTAATTTAGAGTGTTGCAAATCGCTCTCTGGTGTTTTGGTGTTTCTGCTTTGCCTGATGGTCACATTGCTGCAGGGCCCGAGGAAGGTGAGGGTGCAGGAAGTGACAGCGTGATCCATAGATAGAGTGATAAAATACATTTGACAGCAACATAAATATTAAAGGGAGATGGGACAGCTGGGATTTCAGTTGTTCCACTTTCAAGACAAATTTAGTTCCATATTATAGTCTTCCTTACAGGGGGATTCTTGGATACTAAATTTAATATATATTTTAAAAGTAAAATACCCAGTTTGTGTCAGGGTCTTAAGGGCTCCCACCGGCCTGGCTATCTCTGCCTGGCCCCTGGGGCTCCCCCACCTGCCCACGGCCCAGGACCACATGTCAGCCCCCAGGGCCATCAGCCCTTGCCCCAGTGATGCTGCAACAGGGTGGTCTCCAGCTCCCCACAGCCCTGCCCTGCCCAGCTATGGGCCCCACTAAGCTGGGCCTACCCACAGGTTCATATCCCCATCTATCCTCAGCCTGTCCCCATCCCCAGGGAGGTGCCTGATGACCATGGCAGGGGTTGTCCTGGTGCCTCCCAGCTGTTCTGCTCCTGACTGGGGCAGTGGGATGGGTGCTGCTGGTGAGGTCCTGCTCTGCCAAGCCCAGGGTTGAGAAACCCCTGACACTCCCAGCAGCCCAGCCCTAGGGAGCTGCTGACCCTTGCCAAGCTCTGACAGTTCTCATGGTAGGGCACCATGTTTTCTTCATGTCTGAAGTTCAGTTAGTTTTCAGTAAGTCTTGATTTTATACATCCAGTTACCTCAGACGTTATTAACTGACTAGGTGCTTTGTGAATTATCAATTTGTTAAAATCTAACTTGGCCTGACCTTCATTTGAATGGTGAAACTGAGAAGTTTCCTAATGGATGAAGTTGTTGGCCCATGGTGGGACATGGTCAGAGACAGCTCAGATGTCTAACCGAAAATCATCCAGGGCAGGAAAGGCAGCCCATCCAGCAGGACCATCCCCTGGGTAGCACTGTTGAGGTAAACTTGTCTGTCTTTCAAGTTTCAAGCCAAGCTGGAGACGTATGGACCAGGAAAGTGAACAATAAGATGGGTGGGAAACTGAGTAGGCTGTCATGTTCAAAGTCTAATGACCAGCAATAGAAAGTCCAGCTGATGGCTGGTGACAAACAGTGCTTTTCAGGGGTCAATAGTGGGGCCAATCCTACTTCATGTCTTTATTAACCAGATTGCAGGGTAGGGCTCCAATTCAGAGAGATCTGGACAAGCTGGAAAAAAACGGAGTGGCTTGAACCTCAGGAAATTTAACAAAGGCAAAGTTCTGTACCTGGGATCCCATGCAGCAAAACAGCCCAACTAGAAAGCAACTTTACAACAAAGGACCAGGCAGTTCTGACTGACAACAAATTAAACGTTGAGCTCTTGCATAAAAAAAAAAGCCAGTCATGTCCTGGGATGTATTAGCAAGACTGGAGCCCACAGGGTGAGGGAAGTGATTCTTCCCCTTCAATTGGCACTTGAAAGACTGCATCTGGAGTATGCTGTCTAGTTTTGTGTCCTCAGTACAAGAAAAAAGATTGACAAGCTGTAGCAAGTGCAGAGGAAGGGTAACAAAGTGGTCAGGCAGCTGGAACACATAAGATAAAGCACAGGATGAGAGAGCTGGATTTATTCCTCCTGAAAAGGCAGAGGTTAAGGGGAGATCTGATGGTGGTTTACAACCACACGATCAGAAGATACAAAGATGAAGGAGATAGATTCTCTCAGAAGTGCACAGTAGAAGGGCAAGAGGCAATGGACAGAAACTGCAATATGGGAAATTCTGACTTGATATAAGGAAAAAAACCCTACTGTGACAGTGGTCAACACTCAAACAGATTGCCTGGAGAGGCTACAAATTTTCTCCCTTGAAGATTTTTTAAAACCCAACTGGACT
Source organism: Anhinga rufa (assembly GCA_013400875.1). Lineage (NCBI taxonomy): Eukaryota > Metazoa > Chordata > Aves > Suliformes > Anhingidae > Anhinga > Anhinga rufa. Next base: position 5,887 of record VZTV01016787.1, on the reverse strand, counting down.
CTGCCCTTAGTAATCTGCTCTAACTGGACCTGCTTTGAGCAGAGAAGTTTCATGAGATGACAAGGTCCCTTCTGTCTCTACATGTTTTCATGATTTCATGGTCGATCTTAGTTTACCAGCTGCACTGATGGGAAGCAGAGATATCTGAGATAATATAAGGCTTGGTGGATTTATTTTTTAATGCATTGCTGTCATTAACAGAAGTATCAATGATTCATTCATTACGTGACTCAGTGGGTTGCAGCCAGCTCAATGTCACATCATTGCTCTTGATCTTTAAAGATTAAGTAGGATGTATATAACAAGAGGGCAATTATTTGCTTCACAGTCACTTCAGCTACATTTAACATGAATATAGCAACACTGACTTGCTAGGCTCCCCTGTTCTGGGGGATTTAAAGAATTGTTTTAGTTATTAAGTAGAAGATCAACCCAAACGCAATTCTGGAGACCTGGATTTTTCAGAAGTAAAACAACAGAAATCAGTGTTATGATTTTTGAAAATAACTTTGTGCTTGCAAAATAGTAAGTGTGGGAAAAGGACTAATAACATGTTTGAACACTCTTTTTAATAGCAACAGTGATGGAAAGAAAGCTGCTGTGTACCACATGCCCTGTATCATGGCAGGAAACTTTACCCTGCATTAGCCAGAGTCACTACAGAAGAAGGGTAGAAAGATAAGAGAAAGAGATAAAGGTGAGAATTTACAGCTTACTTTGTCAGCTCTAGTAAATCTGTCCTTGATAAGTGAGAAGGGGCATGGATTTTTTACTGAATAGTAAAACCTCACAAGACTGAGAAAGCACAATTACAACATAGAAAAAGGTAGAAAAGAAGGTGTCTGGGTCACCAGGTCTACAGTTTTCTGTCAGGAACAATCTCATCTAATCCCTATCAGAAATTTAAGCAGTTTGAAAAAATTTTAAAGACCATCCTCTTCAAGCTTGACTTGCTCCTAACCAATCTCATAATTTGACTTCATCCTTCTTTGGTGTTTTACCAGGCAGAGCCCAAGATTTTGCTGTATGGATTTCTGAGTAAATATACATTTTGGCACATGGTTTAGTATCATTAAATGTGTTTCAGCTGTGATCAAAGATAAATTTCGAAAGATGCTCAGCATATTAATCTGTTGTGGCAATTCATGAGCAGAAAAATTCTTTCTTGCATTACTTAGTTGTGTTTTAAGGATAAATTTTGATTTTTCTTTTAAATTAACCAAAAATGGCAACTACCGTTCCTACAAAGGCAATACTATTAAGGCAGCTGAGTTTTATGATTTCTCCAACTGTTGCTTGGAGTCACTGTATCTGTCCTTCAATATACCTGATTTCCAACCAGAGACTTGCCAATGAAATATCTAGCTAATTACAATGCTTATATCTATTTGTCACTTGATCCAGGACAGTTCTGTAATTGCCTATTTTGGTTTAAGCACAGTGGGTTCACCTCATCCTCTGAAGAGGGATGGTGCCACTACAGTGAAACTGGTCTGAAGCACTGAGCTGACATGAGGCTCATGCAGGTTCTAGCATACTACATGTCAGAAGAGTAATTTTTTTCCCTTGATGCTTTAAATCTAATGATTCCACACAACAGTTTTAACAGCAGCAACTTATGAAGGTTGATGTCTCTATATTTAACCTTCCTAAAAAAGAAATTATGATTGATACTATAATTTTCTAGTAAAATAGTCAGAAACCTGGTTTAAAAAAAAAAACAAACAACATACTCTGTTGGATGGGACATGCATGAAGACTACTTAACATTGAGAGATAGAAAGGGAATTGTAAGAAGAAAGGTTGAAAATCTCTTTAGTCCTGACTTATCAAAATCTGTAAAGATGTCTAAGCATCCTCAGAGTGTCATTATCCTCAATTTTGCCTGAAGTTAAGCATACTGTTAAGTGATTTGCTGAACTGGGCATGTTTGAGTTGTTATTATAATTTGTTTATACACAGACACACACATTTATTGTTTATATTTAAGTATATAAGTCTCCATGTGTTTCATTTACACAAAATATAAAGCATTACTGAAAATTCCCCAAAGAAACGCCTTTGTTTCAATTATTTGTTATATTGTATATCAACAATAATATACTTTCTGTGAAGGCCCAGTTGGGAAAACTTCCATTTCGCTAGTTTGGGGCCGTAACTATACTAAAAACAGGTTTTAAAGGAATAGAATGGTCCCAGAGGACATGATCAAACTTCTTTTCTACACAAAGGAACACATTTTCTTGACCTTTCTCAGTAGAAACTTTGAGAAAGTTGTTTAGCCTAGACAGTAAGTTTTTTAATAGGTGTTATGACATTTTCTAAAGGTATATTCAATCTTAAGTTATCTTTCTGGTGTCATGGATTAAACAAAAAATAATAAAATAAAAAAATGTTCATATTTTCAGCTCTGTAAGCATGACCATTATCCAATTATACACTGACCTTCACTATCAACAGAAGGACTAAACAATGCTCTGGAGTTGAACAGAAAGTTGAATTACTGGGATATTAGCTATTTGCAGTGTTGCTGTGAATGGATATCTCCCCCACCCCCCCTTATTTTTTCCTCAGCACAGGATTTGTTATTTTAATAATAAAACAAAATGTTATGACTATAAATCTTGAGTTGGTGCACTTTTCTTCACTGGTTCTAGAATACTGTTCCAGACTTTGGATCCCTAACGAAAACCATAAGCCTTTTAAAATTAATTTTAATAGTCCTGTACCTTTAATATTTTTTTCCTGCTCAAAATTTTGATATTACAAAAATTTACTTAGGTAAGCTTTTGCAATAAGATTTGGAGTGTGGTGAAAAAAATATTTCCCTAAGGAAAGAAATCATGAGGAAAGAGATTAGATTTGAAGATCGGGCTACTGTTGATCAGCAGTTAGCTACTTCTGTACTTACAAAAGAGTAGGTATGCATTGATTTGTATGTGCACACTCTCTTCATGTTGATGGAGTTGATTTAAGGGAAGGGATGATGTTGACCATCTTCAGTTATTCAGTAATATTTTTGGCAACTTTATCTGCAACCTTCATAAGAAAGAAAATAACAAATTGTTTTTTCAGAGCAAAGGGCAAATATATTTCCAGGAGAGATGGCATTTCTTTGCACAGAAGTCATTCTGTTAACTGAACCATAAGCTGGGTCCCAGTATTCATTTCTTTGCAGTCAGTGATTGAATAGTTTCAAGCTGATTTCAAGAATATTACTACCTGATAAATACAAGAATCTAAAACTTCCTTTTGTTTTGACATGTTAGAAAAAATTACAGAAACTCAGTCACAACTTGCATTTGTCCAGTGATCCCTATGAATTATGAGTACCTGAGGTCTAGGAACAACTGGGGCAATTGTAAAGGACATGAGCCCAAACAGTGAAACAGTGAGCCCTATAGCCAGGAAAATAAACCCACTGCAGAGATCCTTTTTCAGCATAGGCTTTTCCTCTCACATTCATTTCATTCCACTGAGGTTGAAAATCATTTGACTGCTTCAGTAGACACTGAAAAGATGTCAACACCATTTGCAGAAAATATCTAGTGACTTTGTTCTGTTCTAGGTCTAGGGAATTTTCTGCAGAGTATTAGAAAAGTTGGCTTTGTGCACTGTAACAGCTAAACTGCACTTGGCCTGCCTGAATGGTAGAAGAAGTAGTGCAAGATATTCTCTTAACCCTACTCAACAAAGAATAAGTCCTCAAAAGTGAATTGCCTAGTGACGCTACTCAGCTAATTCAGATCAGGTTTTTCTTTCCTGGAAAATAACCTCTGAAGTTCCTCTTTTGCCACCTATCTGCATCAATATTTTTAAGTGGTGAAGGCACAGTAAATTATCTTTTATAGTACTTGTACTTTTCATTGCAGATTTCTATTAAGCTATCAAAGAAACACTAGGATCAATTGTGCCCTCTAACTCATGTGCTATAGGCTTTCCCTGAATTAATTTGTTTGAGGGAAAACAGAGGTTTTTTTAAATGTCCAGTTTGGACTGAAAAAGTCTAGTTAAGGGGAAGCTCCTACATCCTTGGTTGAGTAATGCTTGGCCTGATTACCCTCCCGGTTAGTAGTATGTATCCTAGTTTTTGATATAATATGTCTAGACTATTTTTTTTCCATCTGTAGCTGTTAGTTGCATCTTAGGCATTTGTCAGTCTGACTAAACAGCCCTCCTTTTCAATTTCCTGTTTTTCATGCAACTACTAATATATCCCTTGGTCTTCTTTTTATCAAGCTGAACAGCTTTGAGCTCCTGGAGAGAATTACTGTTAGAGTTATTTCACAATACTTAAGTCATTCCATACATCTTCTCTGTATCCTTCAATTTATCAACATTGTTTGGGAACTGTGGACACCAGTACAAACTGCATCACTAGGCAATTAATTTGCATTGCTACCAAGAACAAAGGGAATATGATCTTTCTGATCCAATATAAAATTTTATTATATTTATGCAGCAGGGGAATGCATTGCTTCTTGTGAAATAGGAGCTCATGTTCAGCTGATTACCCATTATGCACTTCTGATCCTTTTTAAGTTTTTTCCATTTTTACAATCTTTGTGGCATCTACAAACAACATTGATAATGATTTTTTGTTTTCTTCCAGAGCACTGACANCAGAGCACTGATAAAAATGTTTCATAGAATACAGCCAAGAACTCAGCCTTGCAGAACCCGGTAGAATATTCAGTCTCTAAGAAGATACCCATTTATAGTTGCATTTTGAAACCTATCAGTCAATCAAACTTTAATCTAGTTAATGTCTACAATGCTCATTTGCTGTTGGCTGAGCCTCATTTTTAATAACCCATATCTGCAGAAAGCCCCAGATATTACTTTAGCAGTGAACATTTCTATTAAACTTACATTCTTATACTGTTTTTCAGGTTCACAGAAGGCTCCTATAAAACTTTGGGATATCTTAAAAAATAACTTCTGTTATTAAAAACACTATTATTAAACCAGTATACTCATAAAAAAGAAACCAAATTGGTTTGTCAACATCTGTTTCTAGAGAAGTACGATGAA
>VZTV01016743.1:641-12949 GCA_013400875.1 Anhinga rufa | reverse complement strand
ATATTGCAAAAAGCGTTTGTACAATAAACCACAAGAGTGGTTTATTTAAAAACCACACAAACAAGAAATTCCCCGTCACCCCACCAAGCCACCAGACCTAGGATTTTCTCTTGCTTTTTACTTTCCAGAGGAGTAAAAATTCTGGCTGGATGTACTTGGCATACTCTTTCTTCATTTGGTGAAGTAAGAGCTGAAATTTCCAGTTTAGCCAGTCAGTTAGTGGTGCATCTGTGAAATGCAGAATATAATTTCAGAGAAGATTGACAAAAAATTTTGAAGCCTTAATGGAAAGAATTTAAGATGGACCTGCTACTTCAGTAGTCAGCTTGAGGCAGTGATTTGCTGCATACTACACTAAAAGGTACTAAAAATAAGTTCGCCTACAGTGAAACTTAATATGTTTTGTCACTGAAGTTAGTGGGACATAATTCACTTAAGTATAGGTTGGCATCCTTTTTCTCTGACCTCTGAAATTTTGTCATGAGTTAGTGAGTTGTAAACTAATACCTCGCACTCAGTTATAAGGGTAGAATTTTTCTATTTCAATACATTTTAGTGTATGGGGAAATGAATAATAGAGTTGTTAGGGAGAAACATTGGATATAAAGGTGTTGAAGTTTGCTGTATGGATGAAAATATATTTTCTGTTGGTGAAGACTGTTTACATTAGCATGCTAATTATGTATTTATGTCTAATGTGTAAGCTTTGTAAAACATGCAATTAGCACAAACCTTTCAGGTCTAGAATAGCACAGATCAACCCACTTGGGTATTATTTAAATGCTTAACATGGGGAAGAGCTGGTACAGAAAGCTCCATTTGTGGAACATGTCTTCTACTTTTAAGAATTGACCTACATGTGAGCTCAGTGAAACTGAGCGAAGGTGTTTTGCAGGATAATGTGTAGATACATACATGCATGTACTGCAGAAGCAGTTTGGGACTGAGAATGGGCTGGGGTCTCAAGTCCTTTTTGCAGTCTTTTAGGCTTGCTGTATTCGGTACCTTGTAAGTGCCAACTGCAGAATTTCAAATCTTGATGATACTTTTCCACTTGATGTGCAGATGAATGTTTACATCTCTTCACCATTTCCCCTACTGAGAATTCAATTTACTGCTACCTCTGTACAAGATTGTCTCTACTACCAGCTTTCTTGAATTACTGAACATTAATTTTAGCATCCTTAATCTTCTCATTTGTAGAGAGATTGTTATTTGAACAGAAGCATTCAACAATTATGTAAAACATTACTATTAAAAACTGTGGAAATAAAACCAGCTGGTGATTGTGGAAATGAGGTTATAATTGAGTAAGGGGCAAAATGTTCTACTAATCACACTACTCACTTCAGATTGAAACTTCTAAATCACTTTTAGCTTGTCTTTTGTTTGTTTTTGCGACAACCGTTGCTTAAATCATTAATCATTAAAAGGTGTTATTAACATAGGGTGCTTGATCTCTAACGCATTTGGCTTTAGGTCATTAGCCTGTTTAAAGCATGAGTCTAACGCTTGCCGTTGTGTGTTGGATATGCTCACAGGATGAAACCAGCATCTCCTCTAGCCAGTCTGCCGATTTGTTGTACTGGACGACATCAAAAACCATGAAGGTGTTGTCTAACACAACTATGACTACAAAAGCCATGCTGCATGCTGTCAGTGATGGACAGTGGTGGAAGAGATCATTAACTTATCTTCGACCATTACATGTAAGGGATTGCTGATGTGTCTGCAGATGTTTACGCACTAACTGATATGTTAGTATAAAAGCTGGGCTCCTTTATAGGTAGCTGAAGACCTCAAATTGATAAATGAACTAGACATCAAGGGATTGTTTGCAAGCAAATCCCAATGAAAGAAGGGCTCTAAAGCTGTTTCCTTTTCTTGTTTTCTAATCTGTTTTCTCCTGCTTTTTTAGCATAGAGTGAGAAAGCATGGTTGAAATTTGGCAGAACTTCAGAACTTTGGGGAAGAAAGCATGGTGAAGTCCACTCTTTAAATACTGTCATTTTATACTCAAAGCTGTTCCTTTTCACTTTCTCTTTTCTACCTTCTCTACTCCAGTGGATTTTCTGTAATTTTTTTTATACCAGTTTCTCTGATACCACTTGAGCATGATTCTCTTTCTTTTTTTCAAGAACACTGGACCTCATTCAGCTTTGGTTTCTATAAGACAACTCCTATCTTTTTCCCCTCGGAATTCAATGATATTTTCATTTACAGTTACTTCCCTTCTGAACAGCAGTTACAGACTTTTAAATGAGCATTTTTTACGACTAGGCTCAACTATACTTATTTTTTCCAGGGCCAAGAATTTGGAGATGTATTAAAAAGTGGGCTTGGAGAAAATGCCACTGTGGAAAAACAAGGCTGTCATCCGTTTTATGAGTCTCTAATTTCTGATCCATATGTCGCAGAAGTAAGTTTCTGTTACAGAATTCTGAAGTGTTAGTTTTTTTGGGAGATCTTATAATTAAGTAATAATATGGATTTTGGATTATTTGTGTGACTTGAATTTTGTGCAAGAGTATGAAAAAAAAAATCCAGAATTAATCAGAAAGGAAAGCAAATGCAGGAACCGAGGCAGATAATTGCATCTGATGCAAGTGAGCTAAATATAACTGCCGGGTGTAGTGCGCATGTGTCAGCTACCTTATTTTACTTCTAGTCTGAAATCAGCTATGGCACATACCAGAGCAATTCTTTGGAAAGCTTTGCAGAAGTATTGCTGAGAACAGAGAAACTTACAGAAACAAAGAGCAAAGGAAAAGACCTACTTCCAACTACAGAAGGTATGGCTATGTCTATATTTATTACTCTATTGCTATATATATTAAATATAGGAGAATCTATGGATGGGTTTACATATGGAGAATTGCACACAATGATTTGAAGTATTGTCTGGGTACTTTGTATGAATTGTGATCCAGTTCAACATCTTAGGTTGGTAAGTAGTCTCAATAGAAGTAGCTGCAGAGTTTTCAGGAGAAAGTTGTATTTTTAAAATCAGTTGCTCAGTAAAGACTAGAAATCTGAAAGTTCGCTTTAAATAAGCAGAAACTGATATTTGGGGGCTGACAAAGAAATGAACGTTGCGGGGGGGGCCGGTTTTGATGGTTTGCTGAATACTACTATGTACAGATTTTAAATGGAAAGTTTCAACCCAGTGTTAATGTTAGTTGTGCGTATGTCTGTGTATTCTCATGTTCATTCTGTGCCATTGTGTATACAGCTTTCAGTATTGCAGGGTCATTACAGTATTTTATTTGCTAATTAATGCTTAACTGCAGCTTCTGGAATCACTAGAACCTTTTGTCTTCTGAAATTTCTACTTTTTATAGGTTATACATGACAATTTCTTAATTGAAAGTTTCACTTAAAAAACCCAAACAAACAAAAAAACAAAACAAAACCAAAACCCAAACAAAAAAAACAAACACAAAAAATCCCCAAACAACACCAAAAACCCCAACCCCACAACCCACCTCCCAAAACCACCTATGATTTTTTGTCTTTCCTTTGGCTGTCTCCTGCTGGTCTAAGAAATAAGCTGTTGAAATATTTACATGCTGTTAGTGTCTTTTGAAGGAAGATAATCTGTATTACTCCATGGTAAGTTCTGCTATGAAAAGATGAGTGTTTTAAATCACTTGCAATATGAGAAATGTCGAAGTGAGGCTTTCTTCATAAGCCACACAGTTTTATTTCAACTGTTCAGTGAAAGCCGGCATATTTGTCTTGTAAGTATACGATTCAGTAGTTCGAGATACGTGATGTTTCTACAGATAACCTGTACAGTTGTAATATAACAACATTGTGAATTAAGGAAGGTCAGCAACAGCTTGTACAAATAGGGATGTATCACATTTTGTTCCTTTCATGCTCTCTTAATGCAAATATAGTTTTAAATCAGTATTTATGATCTCTTTTCTTGCATGCTGAAAGTCTATGGGCTTCTAGCTCTGATGCCTGTGTCTTGAAGGAGGGGCAGGCTGCCCAGAGAGGTTGTGGAGTCTCCTTCTCTGGAGACATTCAAACCCCGCCTGGATGCGGTCCTGTGCCCCCTGCTCTAGGTGTGCCTGCTCACGCAGGGGGGTTGGACAAGATGATCTCTGGAGTTCCCTTCCGACCCCTACCATTCTGTGATTCTGTGATTAAAAAGTATTTCTTGCTTTCTTAGGGCAAATGATGTTAGTTGGCAGATCTTTGGTAATACTTCCTGCTCCAACTTGAGTAATTGGAACTGGTTGTTTACAATTCAGTGGCTGCCTTTGAGATGGAAATTTCAGTTTTGGGGACTTTTTTTGTGGGAAGAAGAAAAGAAATTTTAGATGCCAGTTTTAGTTTTTGAGCCTCTATCTTCCTCTTCCTAAGTGTGCAGACTACTCTTACCATGTTAATACTTCTGTTCTCTTCTACCACTCCTGTTCTATAGTCAATCTGAATTTCACTTGTGAGTCTCTGACTGTGCTGTGGAACTGAGAGTTCTGTGTTTTCATCTGGAAAATTGAGCTATATTTATTCTGTACTCAGCATTCCTGCTGTATGACACCTTTTGGTAGTCAGTAGACAGCATTCTTATGCATAATATTTTCTGTAGCTTTCTGTAAATGAATGGATTGGTAATCTAATTTTAATGCATTTAGTTCTGGATTAACAGTATTGGATCCACCTCATTCTTCCTTTTCATGGGAATTGATAAAGCAAAGCATTAAAGTCCTTATGGCTTAGCCCCAGTCAGCAACCAAGCACCACTCAGCTGCTCACTCGCTCACCCCCGGTGGGAGGAGGGAGAGAATCAGAAGAGTAAAAGTGAGGAAACTCGTGGGTTGAGATAAGACAGTTTAATAGGGAAAGCAAAAGCCGTGCTCGGGCAAGCAAAGCAAAGCAAAACAAAACAAGGAATTCATTCACTGCTTCCTATGGACAGGCAGGCATTCAGCCATCTCTAGGAAAGCAGGGCTCCATCCAGCGTAGCAGTGTCTTGGGAAGACAAACACCATCAGTCTGAANGCCCCATACTAGCTACTGCAAAGAAAATTAACTCTATCCCAGCTGAAACCAGGACAGTCAGTTAACACTTTCAGGATTGTAGAGCTTGAAAAATATGCATATTAATAGCACACCACCAAAAAATCATGCAGATATCAACCCCATTTATTATCCAGTGCTTTTCCCATATTTTAAGGCTTACTGTAAGGTGAGAGGATTTTGCCATATGAAACTTGAATGCTGATATGGGTTAGTAGCTACTATGCTAGTAAGTAACAAAGAGCAGATTTGATTTGATTTTGCTGACAAGTTTGAATCCCATTTGTTTTCTTCTAGTTCTCTTCTAGGACAGCTACACCAGCAGGTTTCAGCTCCATTAGAAGAATCGACAAACCTGGAGGAAGATGCAGTTTAGAAAATAAACCCTAGTTGTTTTTAGCATATTTTCTTCGGAGAAGTTGAAGTATGCATCAAACTGTTCCTGTTAGTATAGCAGTGTCATGCTCCAGGTGTGCGGGAATGTCTAAACACTTTCCCCAGAGGCAGCATGCATGATGAAACTCAAGATAATGTTTGCTGCTGCTTTTGTGGATTTGAGCAACCCACTGACCTTGGACTTTGACTTTTCTTGTACTTTCTATCTGGATGTAGGTGGTAGACTGCGCATTTTTGAGTGAAGTGGTAACACCCATCACTTTGGGTCCAGTAAAACACTCAGCTGTGCTGTTAAAGTGCATCCAGACTTAGCATGACCAAGGCAGTGTTGTGTTTCTCTGTTTAATTGTAGTTGTCTTTCTCTATAGCCCTTAGGGATTTGGTGGGGAGGTTGAAGATGAGATCTGAATGGGAAGTTACTACAACTAATGGCTGCATTTCGATGTAACCAGATTAGGTACTAAACTCAAGAAAGTCAGTCATATCTATTAATCCTCAGGAGTTTAAGAAAAAGAATAGATTGATGTTTGCCATGATTCTGTAAAGGCTTGCAGATATAGCTGTTTAACTGCAATATATACTTTGAAGTTTAGTCAGATTTTATTACATGCTAAATGAACAATTGAAGACTTGAACTAGTTTTTGTATTTCTTTTCAGAGAAAAAAAATATGGAAAAAGAGTTGAAACTTCCAAAGTATTGATAAATTCCATTTTTCACAAATAAACCATTTTCTTCCCTACTTTGCCTTCCAAACAGTCTTGGCATAAAGTGAAGACTTGCACAGGAAATAAAAATTATTCATAAAATCATTTTTTTTGTGCGTGTGTATTGTCCTAAGGAAATACTGCTTGTGGGACAGCAGCATTTGCTCTTTGCTTGTCACTGCCTGTCCTCCCTAGTTTGCTAACCCTGTAATGTTTAATCCCTTTGGCAAATTTCAATTTTGTCAGTGGTCTGAAATGATACTAAACTCCTGTGAATTTTGTGAAGATGTATGAGAGGGCAGAATGGCATCCTCCTCATGTCCATAGCCTGTGCTTTGAACTCAGCCCTGTTAGACGTCAGAGAATTCCCATAGGGCTTCACTGGGAGGCAGAAAACTGTATGAAATTAGTGTTTGTGTATACGTAAAGTAGACATCTGTATATGGATACATGAACACATATCTACACACCAGCACACAGAAAATTTATATTTGTTCAAACAGTACAGGGGATGTTTTTTGTCTCGGAAGGGATGACAATGGAGGCAGGTCTTACTTCTTAAGTGCGTTCTGGCAACTCCACATGGGATACTCCACATCTGGAGTACTGTGTCCAGTTCTGGGCCCCCCAGTTCAAGAAGGACAGGGAGCTGCTGGAACAAGTCCAGCGGAGAGCCACAAAGATGATCAGGGGTCTGGAGCATCTCCCTTATGAGGAAAGGCTGAGAGACCTGGGTTTGTTCAGCCTGGAGAAAAGACTGAGGGGGGAATCTTGTCAATATTTATAAATATCTGAAGGATGGGTGTCAGGAGGATGGGACTGGACTCTTTTCAGTGGTGCCTGATGACAGGACAAGGGGCAACGGGCACAAGTTGGAACACAGGAAGTTCCACTTTAATAGGAGGAAAAACTTCTTTCCTGTGCGGGTGCCAGAGCAGTGGCACAGGCTGCCCAGAGAGGCTGTGGAGTCTCCTTCCCTGGAGACATTCAAACTCCGCCTGGACGCGGTCCTGTGCCCCCTGCTCTAGGTGTGCCTGCTCACACAGTGGGGTTGGACAAGATGATCTCTGAAGGTCCCTTCCAACCCCCACCATTCTGTGATTCTTTGTCTTGATCTTCATGAAAGAGTATGAATAAAATCATATTGTTTTTTGGCCTTGTGTTGGTGCTATGTTCTTCGTCATGATTGCTATCTGAAGGGTAAATATAAATATTTGCTAGTGTGGCAGTTGTCATGTTGGAGATGTTAAGTTGAAAGAGAAGCCACAATTTATTATTTATTCCCATGGCTTTGCTATCATTAATTTTCCATAGGAAGGGAGAAGAAGGCAGAGCCCCAGTTCTTCTTTTCCTCCTCCCAGTTTTTTCTCTTCAACTAGACGTTGTTATAAGAACATATAAAGTAACTTTGCTTGTGCTTAGAGTAGGAAATACCAATTTTGCAAACTAATTAATTACGATTTTCATAATAGCTGTTCTAGAGTCCTGTTATCTTTGCGTGGACAGTATACAGGTTATTTTGAACGTAGCAGAAACAAGCTGTCAGGAGTAAGAAATTTGGTAAAAGCTTATCAAAGCATAGAGCATAGGTGCTGTTGGACAGGCTTGTATTTGCAGTAATTGGGACGTATTGCCATGTAGACAGCCTCTGTGATGACTTGTCGCACAGAAATTTCGTTTCTGTATCTGGCTGAGGGCGAGCATGTAAATCCAATTCAGGCTGATGGTGAATTAATGATAATCTTAAAATTGTAATTGGTCATTCAAGCCCCTTTATAAGTCATTCTTTGGAACAAAGAATTCACTGGAGGACTGTGTGTGTAAAGGAACCAGGTTTCTTGCCAGTGTGCCCTCAAGAGTAGTTTGTGTAATGTGGGAATATAGGTATTTGAGACTTCCTTAAAATAAAGAGCTAAGTTGCTGCAAGGTGGCTTCTACTGATTGGGCTAATAACAACAGTAGTAATATCATCATCATCATCTATAAATAAAGGAAACCAAAATGTTATTTTCCTGGCATACTTGCAAGTCCTTATGCAATTTCTGTTCCAGGTTTCATAAGACTTTTGAAGTTGTCCCTGGAACTAATAACTTATCTTCTCTACCCCTAAAACTGAATATCAAGTGTATTGCAAGAATCATTATTCTATAATTGTTTGTTGGAACTTTCGTAGAAACTGCAGTGATGCTTGACTTTAGTACAGAAGAAGATAATTGCATGAAGGAGAGATCCTGTTAATAATTAAAAAATCTTGGGCTCTCACATTGTGTCTGTATTGGTTCTCCTATTTGTGTAATGTAAACTATAGTGGATTTCTTTTTAAACAAAAAAACAAGTTTTGTATCTATAAAATAGGAAAAGCAGGTAATTTTTGTGTCAGTTTTACCAGAAGCATATCTTTTTATAATCGGAATAATTATTCTTTAATGCTTTAATTTAGACTGTGCCATTGTGCTGATATTTCTGTTTGCAATATGTGGCAGGGCCTGGTTTTGGTGTTTCACTGATCTTATTTAAAATTCATATGACACTTGCAGCACCTTTTTTTTTTTTATTTAAGACAGAAGTTTTTAATATTATTTGTTGTGTTCAGTGATAAGTGAATTAGGGCTCAGGCTTGAAGAGAAGGCATTTTGTACTGTTCCTCTGGTTGGTATCTTCAAACACTTAGAACATTACATTGTTGCCTTGATTTTGCAAGCAGAAGATTTACTTGTAAATCAGTACAGGTGATATTTTAGTGGCTTTGTTTAGCATCTGCTACTGCATAGTCTCATTCTTGTTTGGTTAATGCATCAAATGCTTTGCCTGGAAGTCAAGGTAAAGCTGTGCTGCGGTTTAATTACATATTATCTGTTTCTGGATTGCACTGATAAGTGTTTAATTAAGTATGTATAGAGTGCTTCAAGCTAGTGTCTAATAAAATACGGTTACACTGAAAACATTTAATTTGCTAACTGTCAAGGCCAAGTGGGTCAATAATCAAAGCTTTGTTTCTGCTCCCTATATGTTGCAGTTCTGCTACAACTGGCAAGTGATGCTTTACCAAATGATATGGCCTTGTCTCTTGGCTATCTACTTGCACTGCCACAGGTATGTCGATAGTGATTTTGTTTGTATGTTTTTGCCAGGAAAGACTATTTTTAGCATCTCAAAATTTGATATGAAAATGTAATTTCCTTAGGGTTTTAAAAACTAAGTCTTTTAATTAATTTAAATACACATTTTTATAGATTGGGCTGGTGTAGTTAAAAGAAACTGAACAAATGCTGTTGGACTGGCTTATGAGCATGGCACTAGTGAAAAGACACATTTTCTTATTTAAAATAGCAGTTGGGCCACCTGACTGATAGTTGTAACATAGCTCAGAAATATGGATAATAACTTTTTGGTATGGAAGCAGCAAAACTGTAATTGGAAAATCATTTTGGTTAGGTGTTTGTGCAAGGGGGGAGAACTGTCATAATGTAGAATTATCTTTGTGTGTGTGTAGCTTACTGATTTACTTCTTTACTTCTGTGCCAGAAAAACATAGTCGGAACTGTATCTAAATTACAGAAAGTAGCTTTTTAGAAAGTTTGTGCACTTAATGTTGTATGCTTTCTAATTCTTTCATCTAAATTAATGCTCTGTTTCTCCTAGGTGGTAGATGCCAACAAATGCTTTGAAAAGCAATTACATTCTGCGTTATCTCTCCGGCTAGCAAGTTATTACTATAGCCTGCAGATCTATGCTCGTTTGGCACCATGTTTCAAGGACAAATGCCACCCTCTATACAGGGTTAGTACTATTTCTTTTTAAAACCATATTCATTAATGTGCAGCATTAAAGCTATTCTAAAAATCCAGTATGTGAATTAAGCCTGTTACGGAGCTGATCTGACTTAACACTATGAGCAGCCTGGTAAGTTACACATAATTATTTTTCTACAGTGCTGTAAACAGACAAGTACTTCACAATTGGTGGAAGAGTTTTTGAAGCACAATATCAAGTGTCATTTAGAGGTAATAGCACTATCGGTCTTCAAAGTAGCTTATAAACACTGAGCAGTAATTAGCTTAGCCTATGCTGGCATCTTGCAATGCTGGTAGAATACAGTACTTCCTAGGAAGAGTCAAGTGTCCATAAAAACAAGAAGGGTGCTATACAAAACGTTTTCCATAGACTTCATGGAGGTGTGTTGTTTTGTATTTTAGTTTACATATGGTGTTTCGCAAGTTAATTCTCAGTCATTGATGAATTTTTTTATTTCCTTTGACAAGTGTCTTATTTTGAAATGGCACAGCTTTGCCTCTTATTCATCACCTGAGATTAAACTAGTTATATCGTAAACTCCAAACTAAATTGAGGAGGTGACATACCAAAGTTTAGTAAGGCACCAATTGCCATTCCTGCTAAGATACCTGAGTAAGAACTCTTCCTTTACCACTCCCAGAGAGCCTTTCTGAATTTACACCAGTTCTTTTCCTCCTGTACAGAAGCTCTCTATACTGTTTGGTTTTCAGCCTAGCTCTGCATTACAGATAAGAGAACACTTCTGGTCACAAGTTGTTTGAAAAGAGAGACCACTGATCACCACCATGGCAAGAGAAGAGATTTTTTTCCATGTTCAGAATGGCTCCTGATTTACAGAGGAAAGCCTGTTTTGATACTCACCCAGGTCTGCAATTAGGCAGCCTTTCAGGTTCCTGCTGGGATTTGCATTCTGCCATCTTCTGTTTAGAAGCTAAAGGAAGACTAAGCCCACAACTGAAATTTGTGGGGCTTGCAAAATATGCTGATTGTAAGGAATTCATTCATGTTTGTTAAATAGCTTTCTTTGAGCCTAGGCCCACCTGCTGCAAGACACCTTTAATGAGAAAAAGTTTGGTTTTTTTTTTTAGTTTAGCTTTTTAGGCAGTCTTATTTTATAGAAAGAGCTATTAAGTTTTTTGAAAGAGTAAGTCATAAGAACGAGGACAGATATTGGATTCAACTATTTCTACACCAATTGCCGTTTAATAAGCAAAGTCTTATCAATAGCACCATGTAGTTTATCTCTTACTGATATGACCTTTGGCTAAATCTGTTGTTCCATCTTGGTAAAATACTGTATGTGACTCTGATAAGCAGTGGATTCTAAGTTGTTTGTTAAAAAGAAGGTGCGCTGTTCACTCAGGATCTTCTCATACAGTTGTTTTTAAAAGCTACTGTTTAGGAGTAGTACTTAAACATAGCACACAAAGAAGAAGTGGGGGGAAAGAGGCCTGAATGTCCAGTAAGAAAACAACATAGGAGAATACATTAACTGTTACTAATTCCGAGGGTATCCAGTGAGGGAGCATCACTGAAGTAGAAAAGGAGAAATGAGATCCTTTAGAGCAAAGTGGTGGGCTTTTTTTTTTTGGTTGGTTGGTTGTTTTGGGTGATGCTCAGTTTCCACTGCAAAACAGCCATTTGTTTAAATGTACCTCTTCAATGCTGTTAATAAAGAATGGCTCCACTTCCAAGTTGCTTTCCTTAATGCCATAACAATTGCTATCCACGGGAATAGATCTAGCCATAGTTTTTATTTTTGTGTTTCCTGAGAACTCCAGGGGTGGGCAGTGGGGGGAAATGAACTTAAACTTTTACAGTGCAAACTTTTGTGCAGATGATAAACTCAGCTGTAGATGTCATTCCATAGTAGATAGTCTTCCAGCTCTGGTGTCTGGCATCACCTTTATCTTCTGACTGTTTCTCAAAACAGAAATGTGTCCCTAGGTCCTTTAACTGTATAACTCAAAGCAGTGTGTTATTCTTAGAAGATAACTGAGTGCATTTTTGTGGGTGAAGGTGTATAACCAATCCTTTTTTTCCCCCCCTGTTCTAAATCTTTACATATTCAGTAAAGAT
Source organism: Anhinga rufa (assembly GCA_013400875.1). Taxonomy (NCBI): domain Eukaryota; kingdom Metazoa; phylum Chordata; class Aves; order Suliformes; family Anhingidae; genus Anhinga; species Anhinga rufa. Next base: position 942 of record VZTV01016743.1, on the reverse strand, counting down.
CTAAATCTGGCACTTCAGCCACATGCTTAGGAGGTGGATCCTCAAGGTCACAGCGCATATATTTCTGTTTAGCAGCTTTTGAGTCACAGTAGGTGTGATTTTTCTCCTCTCCATTTAATCAAGTATCCTGTCTGAAAACTCTAGTTGAGTTTATAGGCAGCTGTATAGAAGTGTGGAGCAGTCTACACTTCTTATGTCTACTTTAACATTGTGTAAATTTTTCAAAACAGTGCATGAGTACCCTTGGCATAATGGGAGAAATGTTCTCAGAATGAAAATTACAGATATGTTTTAAGGATAA
>VZTV01016736.1:0-18291 GCA_013400875.1 Anhinga rufa | reverse complement strand
AGCTTTATATCCTTAATGTACTGTGGCACCCAAAACTGCACACAGTACTCAAAGTGAGGCCACACCAGTGCAGAGTAGAGCGGGACAATCCCCTCCCTTGACCAGCTAGCAATGCAGTGCTTGAGGCACCCGAGGACACGATTGGCCCTCTTGGCTTCCAGGGTACACTGTTGGCTCATGTTCAACTTGCTGTCGACCAAAACCCCCAGATCCCTCTCTGCCGGGCTGCTCTCCAGCCTCTCATTCCCCAGTCTCTATGTGCATCATCATAACCAAATCCATGTACAATCACTCAATAACCCAGCTCAGGCACATTTGTGCACATATCTCTGCCACTGAGCAGTGGGGTGGTGTAGGACAAGGCATTTCTCTGCTCCATTTCCTACTTCTCTGTCTGATCCAGCCACAGCATAAGCATAACAACAGCAGCTCATGGCACACAGTCCTTTGCCCAGTGTGGGCTCTGGCCATTGTCACAGCTGTGGGTGCGACTGGAGCTGCTAGAGGATTTTTTAGCAGAACAGGGAAGCCCTGTGTTTGCTCCTGGACTGCTTCTGCAGTCTGAATGCATGCCAGGGGAGGGGTTTGCTGGCTGCATTGGTATTTGATGTCTCCCAGATAAACCATGCCTCTGAACCAGCCAGTGTGGCGGATTGCACCTGCCTAGAATGTAGGCAGGGAGATGTTTCCTCCTTGCTCCAGACTGAGTGGACAAACAAGAATGTGCTCAGAACACAACATGCATTTTTGAAGTCTGCTGCATGATAAGCCCCAGATTACATGTGCAGAACATGTTTCAGGACATACATAGCATCAACTGTGGAGGACAAGCATGTTCATATCAGCATTCCTCAAAAGATGGGGAGAAAACTCAGAAGCACTGAAGGCTCAAGAAGTATCTTATCTTGATTTCAAGGCACACGATAAATGCTCTTCCCCACCCAGAGGCAGATACATTTGGGTTTGCTCTTTGCACTTACACAAACGGCTTAATTATCCTCAGAAGTAGGACAAGAATATGGGGTGAAATTAGAATAATTTCCTTCAGTTTACGGACCACCTGGACACAAGATGCTGAGGTATCTGTTGGCAATGGAAATATCCAGGCAAAGAGTTGCAAAAATGGGTGCTGATCCTGCCGGAGAGCATCTGTTTGGGACATCCAGGATTTTGAGGGCCTAACTGAGGCAGCATCAGTCCCTCTAGTGCCCTTCTGCTTGTGTGATCAAAGCAAAATGCAGTTCCAGGCAGGCTATATCAGACCTTCCTCTAAGAGGCACCTGGGAGGAAGTGGCCACTTACCTGCTGGGATAAGGGACAGGGTTGTGGCAGATGCCTTGTTTTTGGTAAGGATAAGAAACCAGCCTGCCTTGCATACCCAGCCTGGCCCTGCATCCCCTGTGAGATGGTGACCCCTTGTGGAAAGCTTTTAGGTTACACGTACAAGGCTGCAAGAGGTGAGAGCATTAGCTCAGCACTGGGGAAAGGAAGGCTTTCCTTAGCCTTCTGGGACCACTTTTCCCTGATGGAAATTCATCCATTATTTTATTTGCCCTTCCTCTCCCTGATAACCATGCCATGTCACATTTCTGAAGAGCAGTAGAGACACAAGAATGGGAAAGGACCACAGCATCAACTTCCACTCACCACCATCCCATACGGAGGCAAGAGCCACCAAACAAGTACCATCCCAGGCTCCGTGCACCCAGCATTCAGCAAGCTCAGCAACACAATGTCAAGCACATCTGAGCAATCACCAACGGGGAAAGTCAAGTACAGCCCAACCCAGGGGTCTGCAGCCAAAAGCAGACCTCTGTCCTGGTCCCACTCTCCGAAAATCAAGACTGGGGTTGTTTCCCAAAGGGCATGAGCAAAGGGAGCCTGCCTACTCCATCTCCCTGAAGCTGACCTCTTCTCTGCAAGCAAGATCTTGCCATGCTGTGCCTGAACAGGGGCCTGCTCACAGGCAGCATCCCACCCACAGCAGGAAGCATAGAGGGCCCTGCAGCCCTGGCACAGAGTAGAGCCCAGGCTGGACCATGAAAAGGAGTGAGTGGGGTTTTTTCCATCTTTTATGCAGCAGCAGTGCCTTTTTCTCTCTTCCAGTCCTGGGAGACACAAGTGTGATGGTCAGACATCATCTGTCTTTCAGGAGGGCTTGTGAGATGGCATCTTCCACAAGGCAACGCAGATGCCCCAGGAAAATGCAGATGGTGATGATCAAGCCCAGGAAAGAGCAGCCCAAATGTCAGCAGAGGGACGTTCTGGTCACATCTGCAGCTTATGAGCTGGTTTCAGACCCCATCACATAACACCTTCCTCAAGGGTAGATATTCCCTCAACATTCCCTATAAAATAAATATAAAATTTGAAGAAGTAAAATAAAAATATAAACCTTGCTTGCCTGTGTCAGCATTTCAGACCAAGGTCCAGTCTACACCCCTCTGTTGGCTAAAGCAGGGTTCCTACAGTGCCCTGCTCCCCTTGCAGCAGGTACTTCGACACTACGGGAAATCTTCAAAGGTGCTTGAACAACCAAAGTGCTTAGAGGCATCACATGAGGTGCCATACAGCCCCTCATATAGGGCATTGCCTGACCCAACGGTGGATACCAAATACAAGATTCAATGAAAAGCCGAGAAACTTTGTGACTTCAGAGGGATTTGAGAGCTCATCTCAGTGCAAGACCCTTTGCTGTCAGTCCCACTGCCAGGCACTGGAAGCCCCCATAGACAGCAAGGTGCCCTGACACACCTTATACATTGGCTGTGTGTGCTTTGGGCAGTGTCAGGGTGAAGTAGCAGACACCAGCCCCGCAACCGCTCACCAGGTTCACTGACAGGAGTCATCCCTGGGATCAGTCCCTGCTCTCCAGCTCAGCCAGATTAGCATGGCCCCACTGGCACCTGGAGGGGAGAGGATGCTCACCAGGCACTGCAGCCCTTTCATAGGTCTCCTGTCAGCAGCACTTCTCCTTTAAAGTGCTTGAAGGACAATTAAAGTACTAAAGATTTCTCCAATCCTCTTTAAAAAATAAGAAAAAAAGCATTGTCTGGCATGCAGCTTATAGCACAGGCCCAGACACAGGCTCATTTCCAAGCAAGTCACTTCAGCACACAATATTGCTTTAGGTCAAAAATTGTCTTCCACACCAGGCTGTGCCATAAGCATCACCCCCAGGATGTGCAAGGATGCTGGGGACCACATCCCTGAGCCACGGCTTTGCACCAGCCCGGCACTCCCCATCCTGACCCTGTGCAGCATGGCAAGCATCGGTCCTGACTGGAAGCTCTCCAGATAGCCAACATATGGGGAGGCAACATCGCCATCTTCCTCTCTCCCCTCCTAGTCCCAGATGCAGTGAAGCACTGAGTGTTTCTCCCCTTCTGAGGACAATCAGACTAATTTCAGTGCACTCAGTATAAAATGTGGTAGATATCTGAAATGTGACCAAAACATGTCAGTCTGGGGCCAATGTTTCATTTCTCACTCACTACTTGCTACTCACTCTCACTACTTCCCTATCAAATAGGCTCTGTTGATAGCCAGATGATGTTGATAGCCAGGTTTTTCTAATTGCCAGCACCACAAACTCAGCAGAGGGTCTGAAAACGTGTCAGGCATTTTCCCTCCTGCCTTCCCCCAACTTCACTATCAGCTGAGAAGCTCTGCAGTTAGTACTGCGCTGATAATCTTTGTGATGAGGTGGAAAACATTGGTTTAGGGCAACTATGGCTCTTCCCTAGTGAATCCTACCCCACCAGACCAGCCCTTTTTCCTGTGAGTCCTGCCCGCAGATCAACCTGTCCCACAGTGTGCACAAAGCACAGCTGGCTCCCCCCGTGCAGCCCCAGGCACAGTGGACCCCAATGACATCTGCCTGGGGGATTAAATATCTAGCTCTATCCTCCTGTGCTGCAGACTGGGTTTCTCCACAGCAGCTGCTTCCCCCAGTGAGTGCAGGCTTTGGACTTTCTTTATTCCCTTTAGAGGTGGTAATCAGGGGGTCAAAACGAGATTTTCCTGAGAGCTCTTGATTTGTCCTGGATTGCTAAAAGCATGTCTGTGCTCCTTTTCCTCTAATACCTGAACTCCACTGCTTCCTGCTTTCCCAGTACAAGCATCTGCATGAAGCATTTGCTATATTTGGGAGAGAGTAGTTTAAAATGCCACAGAGCAAAAAGGTCTTTTGCAGGTTCTCCAGCTTCCTATCAAACTGAGATCCTAGAGCCAGTTTTGTTCGAAAGCCTCTGAGCAAGCCAGCTGGACAAAAAGCATGTCAGAGCTGTGGAAACATTACATTACATTATTCTTCCAACATTTCGCAGAAGAAATAATTTTCACTGAGCCACCTGGGGTGTGGACTGAATAGGAAAGACATTTCCAACTATGATATCTGGCTAACACAGAAAGCAGTGGAAAGACCTACTATTTGGGGAGGAAAAACAGATAATTAAAAATCTGTAGTCATCTTAACAAGTCCCGTGAGTTGTTGACCTTCCCATGAGGAAAGGTCAGTGTAATTAGCCAACCTGCCCAGCAAAGCCATGCTCAGAGGTACAAAGCTAATTTCATTTTATAGGCTACTGCTCTTCTTGAGGGGAGCCTGTTGCTGAAGAGTTCCCAGACACCCCTTCTGGGACCAGCCCTGTGACCCCAAAGTTCACCAAATCACACCTCTGCACAACCAGAACTTGGTACATCTGGCCTCACACAGACAAGCTGCAACATAGCATGTGAAGAGCATCTTTTCAAATGGCTCTGGTGCCCACTCTCCTCTGGAGAAGACGTGCTCAGAACTAGCATGGATGCATTTGCAAACTGAGGTCACCCAAAAAGCCCAGCCAAACTTTTCTCCGGCCACTTCTCATCAACTCAGTTGGCTTCATCCAGCTTGGTTGGCCATCAACAAGCTAATGCTAGGCTCACTAACCACAGAAGTCTCCTGATGCTCCTGTGTGTGAGAAAATCACTGTGCTTTTGGCCTTTGGTACCCAGAGGTAGGAACTTCCCTAGGCAGCTGCTTAGGACGGGTCCTGGGACAACTCGTCTTGCACCTTGGCCAACCCAGGACTACAACAGTGATGGAGCAAACAGGGGGTGAAGAGGGATGATCACCAGCCCTGCAGCCATCACGGCTGCCATATGATGGAGGGTGGCGTTTCATTTTCTTCTCTGTCATGTAGCAATTCGCAGCCTGGCAGAACTCATCACTGCAGCAATTCAACCAGGAGATGACAGAGAGTTGAAGATGTTCAGAGAGAAGTGGTCCATGCTCCCCTCATCACTAGTGAGGGCAGGATGTCTCTGCATGGGAGGCCTTGAGGGTGACAGCAATAACCTCACCACCAACCCCACAGTCAAGGGTGGGCTACATTACCGGGAACGAGGAGGATTCAGGCTTCACTGATGTTAATACCACAGGTTTTAAGCCATTCTTAGCCACTTCTGGCACTTGGAATTGGTAACTTCTCTCCAGGGATGTCAGGGCTTCCCTCCTCGGCTCCATAAGGAGGGAAGAAAACCACCACTCACCTGTACAGATTAGGGGGACTTAACCTAGGACAAAGGTGAGGGGTATGCTTATTGTAAACATCACTACTTTCACCTGAAACCACTCTTTTCTTGCTTACTTTTATATTCAAGATATAAAATCAATTCTCTGGCTAGGCCTGAATAGCTGGAGGTAGTGCCCTTTGTGGTATGTGTACTCCACAGGAGGACAGAGAGGATCCTACTGGGTTTGGCTTGTCTATGGGATCATCTTGCAACTCAGCAGATGCACACATTTCTATCAGAAGAGTCGCTTAGGGAAAAAGTTTCACTTTTTAGCATTCATATTGGTTCCTAACTGCTTACATGAATACTTTTTAAATTGATACAACGTTTACACACTTAGATTTTATTTTAAGCTTCTTTTGGTTTTGCCCCTCTGGTCATTCTCCAGGTTAAGGGGAGAGGATGAAGTGATGTTGTCACACAGTGTCCCCTACAGACTGTTGCTGTGAACAGCCAGGATGCCTGTTTGTGAGTGGCAAGAGCCACCTCCAGCACTACCCACCTGCAGACATGGGCCAGGAGGTAAGTACAGGGAGGAGATGCCTTCACTTGCTGATGATGGCCTCACCCCAGCTACAGCCAGATCACCCCGGGGTGCTTAAAAGAAAAGGGGTGGAGATGGTATGACTCAAGATATGACATTTCTCTGCTGGTGGGGAAGCAGGGACCATGTCTCCCAGCAAGGCACACTACAAGAAGGGCATCAGGGGTCACTGGTATTTTTTCTCATCTGGAAGCAGAGATAGGTTTCCCCATCATCAGTCCTATGCACACACATACCCACAACCATTGCCAACAAGTCAGAAATAGCACCCAGCATACACCCCAACACTCATGCACCAGCTTATCATGGAGATGAGTAGCTGAGCTTCTCCTTTTCTTGCCTGTTTCAAAATCCTACAGTAGGAGCCTAACAGCTCACAGAGGTTGAGCAACACCATGCAAGTGTGTGATGACACAGAAAGGCTTTAGCAAGTGTCATCTCGAGCCCTGAGTCCTGCCCCAAGGTCCACCACCACCTGAGCCATGTCCATGTCAGAGGGGAACAGCAGGGAGACACTCATGAGGGATTTGCACTGTGGAGCCTGTAGGTGGGCTGCTCTTCTCACACAGGTGGGCACCAAGAGTTCTGCTCATCCCTCCTTCTCAAGCCTTGGACTATGCTGCCTGGAAAGGAGAACGAGGCACCTGCCCTCCCACCTTCTCACCAGCAGGCCACCACCAAAGCTGGGTGACGACAGTCACGGAGAGGCCCAGCATCATCAACAGGACACTTAGAATCATAGAATCATTTAGGTTGGAAAAGACCTTTAAAATCATCAAGTTCAACCATTAAACTAACACTGCCAAGTCCACCACTAAACCATATCCACATGTCTTTTAAATACCTCCAGGGATGGTAACTCAACTGCTTCCCTGGGAAGCCTGTTCCAATGCTTGACAACCCTTCTGGTGAAGAAATTTTTACTAGTATCCAATCTAAACCTCCCCTGGCACAACCTGAGGCCACTTCCTCTTGCCCTATTGCTAGTTACTTGGGAGAAGAGACCAACACCCACCTCACTACAACCTCCACACTAAACAACCCCAGTTCCCTCAGCTGCTCCTCATAGGACTTGTTCTCCAGACCCTTCACCAGCTTCATTGCCCTCCTCTGGACGCGCTCCAGCACCTCAATATCTTGTAGTGAGGGGCCCAACACTGAACACAGTATTCGAGGTGTGGCCTCACCAGCACTGAGTACAGGGGGTCAAATCACATCCCTAGTCCTGCTGGCCATGCTATTGCTGATACAAGCCAGGATGCTGTTGGCCTTCTTGGCCACCTGGGCACACTGCTGGCTCACATTCAGCCTGCTTTCCTGCTCAACCTTGCAGAAATGACCTCCCGATCACCATTGCATCCCGCAAGGAAAGGGATCTGAAGTCTTACCTCTCCGGTGTCGTCATCAAGAGATAAAGCACCAAGATTCAAAATGGGATGTGAGTTTGATCAGTAAATTTGATCTCCTGAAGGATCCACACTACAGTGATTCTAAGGCATTGCATGTTAACAATGAATACAAACAACCTAGCACCTTCAAACACTCACTAAGAGGCCTCCATGCCTTAGGCTAAGCAATATTGTACATCCTGAGCACATGCACATTGGCAACAGCATTGGGCGGCCCAGCCCAAGGGCTGCAGAGTGACCTGGATCTTCACATGGTCATTTGCTTTCATAATTGCAGAAAATTGCAGTTCAGGCTGTGTGCAGACAGAAGTGTCCTCACCTGGAAGGAGTGCTGATATCTTCAAGATAGCTTCAAGAATCTCAGAAAGACCCTGCAGGGGCACATCCCAGGGAGCAGCACGAGGAGGGGATGAGCCAGGAGCTGAGGGGGCCCCAGCACTGGCTGTGCCCTCCCCAACAGGGCACAGTCCCATGGGGTCTCAGTATAGCCAGTAGAGCCAAGGGTGGGACAGGGTCTATCACAGCCCCAGACACAGCGAGAGGATGAACTGGGACCAGGATCCCAACAGGGAGCCCAATCTGGAGAAGAAGGGGCTGGAGACAAAGCTACAAGGTAGGTCCATGCAGCAGCCAGGGCCAGAGATAAGGACATATCTAATGTCCTTGGCCATGGGCAGAGGAGGTGTGTGGGTGAGGGTCCCAGATAAGGTAAAAAAACCAAAGGCAGCCTATACCACATTTCTCAACAGTGCCTGGGCTCTTCAGTTCTCATGGTAAAGCTGCTTTTTATCTCAAGACACATATAAGATGTCCTCCAAAAAAGCCAGCTAGGGTGAACGCTGCCAGACTGGTCAGGTGGGATCAAGACTTCAGTTTGTTCACACTAATAAGGATACAGCCCTGTTGTCTTTAACTGAGCATGCTATAGTTGTGGCACACCAGTAATGCCCACAGGCTCCAAAAACATCATGACTTTCACAGCTCTGTGTCTCAGCTGTGCTTTGCAGAGCTAGGAGCTACAAGTCCATGTGAGTACGGGTCTGCAGGTGCAGGCACTGCTAAGGAGAGCTACATTTCTCAGCTAGTTGGCCCTAAATCTCTCCCTGAGTCCCAGAGCCAGGAAAAAGCTTTGGGTTCATGAGCTGTAGCAGCAGCAAAGCTCTGACCCCCCCTAAGTTTAAGGAAACATGACCCCAGAATTGATCTGTCAGATGCAAGCAAAGCATAACAAGAGACAACATGAAATAAGCACTTCCTGGTCACTCATTCATGTCTGTCACTGACATTTGAAAAAGTCAGGCAGCAAACACAGTCAAAAATAAGGGCTCAAGAGTTCAGCTGACCAAGCTACCATCAGCCAGCCAAGCAGAAAGACCTGCCAAGCAAAGTGCTCTTGGCAGGGGCACTTCCACTAATGCTTTTAGCCTGTTGCAAATGCAAAGTAACAGTCCACAGTGGAAGGGGCTTAAATTAGGTCAGGCTTCTTTGGCACTTGCTCCAAGTGGAGAGCATGTAAGGACAATCACCAAGGCTGACACTCAGCAGCTCGTGAGCATGGGGTAATCTGTGCCATTCATTCGTGCCCTTAGTCATTGGTATTTCAACATGAAAATCCAATATCTTTGAGTTCAGGAGCTCATAGCACTCAAACTCTCATTTCCTCTGGCACAGCCACTCTTTCTCCCACATTGTTCAGTTGCTGGCCAATAAATACGGCTAAAGCAGTGGAAATGCATGGTTACATCCATCTGCATCCTCATTTCTTGGCTAGTCTCCTTACTAAGGAGACCAGTGCAATTACCCATCCAGGCCTCAAGCCAAGATGATAAAAGGGGAACACAGGGAAACCCACCAGAAGCATAACGGAGCCCCTTCACCACTGCCTAGTGCTTGTATAGATAAGACTGGAAAACAGGGAATAAGCATGTACGAATGAAGACAGAAAAATGACAAGTGAGGGCACCTGAGCAGCTTGGCCCCAGGATTTCCTTGGTTGGCAGGGTTATTGACCCAGTGACATGGCAGACAGACACCTGCACAGCCACTGACCCGGCTGGCAAGAAGAATGGGCCATCTTTGTGCACAGCACTCAGAGGGAATGGGACAATGATGGTGGGGAAGCAGGGGGAATAACTCCTATGGGATCTGAGCACATCCTGGGTGGAGATCCTTGGTGTCAGGCAACTAGCTCATCCCGCTGACAACGTGAATCAAGATCTGGCCTTGTGCTCACCACAAGCTCATCAAACGCTGGCAATGATGGGAAGCGGCATTTCCCTTGGGAGAAAGCAACCCACAGGAGATGCACTCCTAGGGAGCTGTATTTCCCACCAGAAGCTTATTTTCCGGTTACTCTCTTTTTTGCCCTCCTTCATTAGAGCCGAGCCCCCCCATGCCTAAAAATGTAGTTGTGTTAGCTCTCATCGAGACATCATTTTTTATGCAAAGAATAACAGCATCCTTACAATTGTCACCTCTAGCTGCTTTCTCCAGTCATCAGATCACTCCTGCAGCTCATCTCTGCACCCCTCCCACCTTCCTTTCAAAACAGGTCTACCAGACCTGGCCACAGGACTCCTGGGCTTGAGGATTAACATAGGGCATGACAGGGCACTGGACTCGCTTTATCCCTGGGTGAGTGTTTTCGCACTAGGCTGTCCCCAGGCTAACTAGGTTATGGGTATTGGGGTCACCTGTCCTTTCTCATGCAGGCACAATATCCCCCATTTCCCTGCAATACAAATTCATCACAGTTTAATAGGAAACACCTCAGCCAGTTCTCTTAAGAGTTCTTGGGTGCAGACCCTCTCTGCCTGCTGATTTAAAGGCATTTGCCCAGATCAGACATCATTCAAATTCCCCCAGTTAATAGACAGCCAGAGTATAGTTCAGTCCCTCCTCAAGGCAGGCTTGCCCCTGATCCACTCCAGGCATTTCTGCACCCATCTCTACTTGTAAACTGAAGCTATCATGGGTCAGGCACACATGCCAAAGCAGCTATTCCTCCAGCTCCACCAGTCACAGTTCAGGTTATAAATGAAGCAAGCCATGCTACTGCTTAGACTACAAGGAAAGCCCTTGGGCTTTCCACTCAGAAAAAGCTAGGGATATAACCTGCAAAGGCCAGATGCCACAGGAAGCAAAGGTTCCTAACATGCCTCAAAGGCAGTGCAGGAAGACACTAAAGTGGTTAATTCTTACACAGCACAGCTGCATAAACACATGCAGTCTTGTGACAGAACAGTACAGCAGCCAGAACCTGAGATAATCACAGCCTTAGTACAAGCATTGGCTGATCTCCCCAAGATGAAGTGCTGCACGCTGCAGTGTTTTCAAAAGCAGAGTGTTTCTTCAGTGAAAATGGCTACAGACTTCCATCTCTTAATCAAAACCAGAGGTTAAGTTAAGGAGAGATGGATTATCTCCCCTGTGATCAGGGCCCCACATTCCTTCTCACTCCATTCTTTGGGCATGATAGACTAGGTCACAAATAAAAAGTAAACCCTCCCTCCAAAACAGCAGAAGCTCAAAGAAAAATCACAGAACACAGCAATTATTAATTAAGCTTTTATGTTTACAGTAGTCACTTAACAGGGATACCAAGCTTTTTTTTTTAATCAGAATTCTGTTGTTGGAATTACTTGATTGGGAAAGCTGTAGGAAGTCCAAAACAGCTGCTCTAAAATGTGATTACAAAGAAAAACAAAGTTGAGATCATACTGTGCTTTAAAGGAAAGTTACATAGTTTAACTTGCATAGCACAAGCATACAGAAGGAGTTAACAGGTATTGATAAAGCCCATCTCAATTTGTGTTATTGCTTTTTTTTTTTTAAATCTGAGCAACTGGTTGCTGGCTTCTGCTGGACCAAGGTAGGTTTAATGGCACTTATTCTCCTGTAGTGTAATTTTGTTTTGCCAAGGAATATTGTACACCACAAAGTTGCAAATGGTGTGCTAAGGAGAGAAAGAAAAAAGCAGTTATCAGATTAAGAGCATAAAACAGTGTCATTGACCATTGTTCTACACTGATTTACTACCCCATATGATGCAGAATGTATTCCACTTCCATGGCAGTCAGGCATAGGTAAGCACACCTGCATGGCTCATCCGTATGTCCAAGTGTCAAATCACTGCAGCTGTCATAATTGTGCCCGCAAGCTTCTAGCTAGGTGCTTAAGGGATTGCTTGTGTGCTTTTACACTTCTCATACATACCAGCAGAAAGGGCACATATACAGAGAAGCTAAGCCTATCACTGTGATTAACAGAAGTATTTAAGTACTATGGAAGAACTAGACTCAGGCCACATCAAGGAAGACGTATTTGGTCCTTTATCTGAAAAAATAAAGTACTCCTTAAAAAGCATTGCTATCAGACAACACTCCCAGGTAACAGCTTGGTAGGCACAGAGAACAGGGATAATCTGCCTCTTGTGATCAGTGCTTAGCCCAAATTACTATTTACAGTAATATAAGTCCCCCAGGAAAGTGTGTCAAGTCAAGCATGTTTACATCACCATAGGACAAGAGGAGCTGAGAATGGTATGAGGACTCAGGACACTGGACTGAGAGCCAGGAGACCTGCAGGCTTGCCAGTTTCCTTCACATATCCTTGTGATCCAGACTACAAGCACTTTAAGAGGATTGAGGCACACAGTCCTTGATGCACTACAGCCTCAGATCCCCACTTAGAAAACAGGCTAAAATGCTCTGCCTTCTTTGTCACCATTATCTGGCAAGACGAGTCCTGCAAGGACAATATCTTGTTCAGTGTAAAGGCATGAGGTCTCTGATCTTGGCTGGGGCAGACAGGGGATACTACTCATGCCTCTCCCTAACTAAGCCAGCCAGAGGGAAGGAACTGGAAACCCAGGGGCCAACATACTGTACTCTGGAGCCTACCTTAGCCATCTGCGGCTCATCATGGAAAGCACAGCTCTGGAGATCAGTTGCTGGCTTTGGGCAAGTTGTCCGGCCAATCTCAACTTGAATTATGTACTTGATTCCAGCCACAAGCTACAACAAAACAAGTGGGCAGAAGCAGCTTTATTTACAGCACATACAGAAGGGTTCTCTGGCAAGAGAAACCTACTAGCAGAAAGGCAGGGTTTTCTGGCTATGTGATGGAAATCAGAAGTATGGAGGGGATTGTATGCAGCAACCTCCACAGAGGATGCACTTGGCACCCTTTCAAAAACAGGAAGCAAAATCCAAGTAAAGAAGTCCCACAGCACAGCTTCCTTAGTCAGTAACAGAGACGCGTTAACTCATCGGCAGCATAGATTACTACTCTCTTCATTAACACACAGTACTCAAGGGCATTCAGATTGACAAGATGTAAACTATAAAAAAAAGGGGGGGGTTATTCATCTTCTGTGGAAAAAAACAGCTTGAACAACCCCTCATGCTCTTTCTACAAAGAAATCCCACAGGCTTCCTTTTTAGCTGCTCCCCGGAGGGTACCAGGGCCGACCCCGACACACACCCCCACACACACATCCCGACGAGGGGCCAGTCCGCCCCGGCACCCACCTGCTTCTTGGCGCTGATCATCCGCACCACCCGGCTGGAATACATGTCGTTGCTGGCCTTGTTGTACTCAGCCATGGCGAACTGCAGGGCCTGCTGCAGGCCCTTGTCATTCTCGGAAACGTTCTGCGGGGCCCCCAAGAGCCCCAGGCGGCCCTCACTGCCCAGCACGGCACCTGCGAGCATCAGGGCGGCGACCAGCAGCACCAGACACCCACTCTCTCCCGCCATATCTGTACACCCTGTCCTTCTCTACGCCAGCCGCCGCCATTTTAAGGCCAGTGGGGCGGGGCGAGCCGCGGCCTCGACCCAAAACACACCTCCCCGTCCCGCCCCCTCCTTGGGCTAGGCTGCCTGAGGCGAGGCTGCTCTGTGGGAGGGTTCGGGATACGCTGGGGCAGGGTTTACGGACACACAAGGCTCCTGACCAGAAGGTCCCCTCCGAAGTCCCTCTTGGTGCTGCTCTGTTTTCGCTTCAGAAAGGCCAGCGCTATGAGGAGGAGAGGGTTGCAGTAGCCCCTGAAGTCTCTCTGTGCTGGGGAAAGACCTGTGCCCTAAAGCCATCTTGCTTGTGGAAACACCCCTGTGTCCCTCGTCCCTCAGGTAGGGGACAGGACGTAGATGAGGGCATGGCACTGGCATTACCCCGCCCACAGCCCTCCCTCTGCAGGGGTACAGGTGGAGGAGGATGTTTTCCCACACAGATGCCGGAAGTTGGACCCTTTGGGGAAGTTGAAGACATTCCAGGCTCTGCCCCCTCGTGGGTTATTCTAGCACTTATTTCCCTCTACTGCAAAGGAAAAATAAAAACCACAGAGCATTTTAAGCTGCAAATGTGGCTCCCAGCACAAAACACCGTGTCATTTCCTGTATCTGCCTCCACAGCATTGGTGTTACCTCACTACACTAATTGCTCTGCTGAAGGTTAGAGGGGCATCTGGAGCAAGAATGTTTTCCCAGGCCTGACTTCCAGTCTCCTCTCATAACCACAAGCCTATCTCCCCCATCCCGTCAGGAATCCTAAGTTTGGAAACACAGGACCTAATATAGCATGACAGAGCTAGCTCCAGTGAGATTTAAGGCCTCGTGGAGTTGTTAGGCCAAGAGAGGGCGACGTTTTGCACCTGAATAGCCACAGCATGCCTTATAAGGAAAAGGAAAAGGATTGCGTGCTGACTGGAAAGGCTGCCTGCATGCTAGCAGTATCCACCATGAGACTTATCACTGGAAAAATCCCCGTGTCTGGCAATAAGCTGTGTGACTAATTCAACACGACGGGGTATTGCGGTAGCTTTTACAGCTAGAGAAAGGCATGAGCACTGCCAAAATCACCAGAGAGGGGACCAGGATGTGGGTATTGGGACATGAGACATAGCTGCTAGCGGCTGCAGGAGTCAGCCTCCATTTATCTTTTCCCTAATTGGCCTTGGATCCAGACTGGATCAGTTTAAAGCTCAAGGTCAGAGCTCACCTAGTGTCTCTAGAGGCGAAGGCTGTCTTTTGCACTGTCAGTGACTGCTGCTAACAGAAGTAGACAGCTCCAGCCTAAATCAGTCACTGCACCTCCAATGTACTTGCAAGGTCTCTTCCCACCACCCTGTTCTGATGCTGCCAGCTCAGGCCTCCATCAAGCACTGCCCCAGCTCCCAGCTACTAGAGATGCTCACCAGCCCTACACAGCACATGCAGGGATCTGTACCTCACACTACTGCACAAGGGAAGCACCGTGAGAGGGAAAACCAGTGCCTTTGGGATTCAGGAAGCTTTGACCTTGTAGGCAAACAAGCAAGCAAAGTCTTAGCTCTGCTTGGATCACCTCATTGGAGTTAAAGTATCCAGCGTGGCTTAAATCCACACCAGCAGGCAGTAAGTCAGCTCTCGGTACAGTCCTGGTGATCTCATGGTTATTTCTGCAAGCAGACATTGTGCAAGGTACAGGATGACACCTCTGCTTTGACGCCACAGCGTGCCCATTCAGCCGGTCCTATTCTATCTCAAACACCCAGGGTTTCAGTTTCTTCTCACATCTGTCACTGGCCCAATGAATAATTGATGCCACAAAGTCACTCCAGCAGAAAAGACTGAGGAAGCAGAGGAGACTTGCTTTAGTAATGCGAGGGGTGGTGACACCTTTGGGGAGGAATAGGTTCATCCTCCTCCTTAGGCAGATAATCATTCACACAGTATGGAAGAGGCTCAGCAAAGAGAGGCACCATCCTCTCCAAAACAGGGACCATCTTGCTCCCAGAGAGGTGACAGCCTGGGCACAGATGTGGAAAAGTTTCTGTCTTGAGTTTTATGAAGCCGAGCCTTCAGCCTGAGTTTCTTCTCTCCTTGGGAAGTGCCCTATGTACTGACTCTTCACAGGTGGGGAAGTGTCTCTACAGAGTTTCAACCAAAAGTTTCCTTCTCATCAAACCACTGCCTACAGCTTCCCCAAGCTGCAGCTAAGGCAAAGGAATGTTTTCCAAGGAGTAATTCCCAAGCCCTTCCTGCCCACTGCAAACAAGCTTTCCAGAAATGCTGTCCGCCCTCCCACTCACACCACCAACTTTTGAACCTAGATGCAAAGTTTACCTTTAGTCTGAGAGAGGGGGAGAGGTCTCAAAGACTGCAGCTCACCTGGCTACAAGCACTGCATGGCAGGGGAGAGCCACCCCACTGTCAGTAGCAGCAGCAGTGCCAAGTCTGCCACACCCTGCTTTTTCCCAAAAAACCCTGCACTGCAGACTTTGACATTACATCATTGTGATACTTAAGGTCACTGGTGATCACCACTTAGAGGATCCCCACCTAGAGTTTCCTCCCCAGGTTAAAGTCAACCCAAGCAAAGGAGTCTGCTGGATTTACAGCTCAGAAGTCAGCTTGGCCCCTTTCTGCCAAGTGACTTAGGTGCTAGAGGTCCTGAGCACTGATGGTCCTTAAGCATCAATATCAAAATTCCCTATTTTCTCCCCTGGTCCTTCTGCATTCCTCCCACAGAAAACAGAGACATATCTGGAGACCTGGTGGATGCCTGACAGCTTTTTTAAATGTCTGAAAGGAGTTGCACGTTGGTCAACATTATCTTGTCCTCTTCCTTGGTCATTGATGCTTCACTCAGTTGAATACATATAACTGCAGAAAGCAGAGCTGGTCTGCTCAGCAGTGCCAGACGCTGGAATTTCTTTGGTGCCAGAATTTCTCTGTCTTTCCTAACAGATGCAGCAACATCTATTCCACAAAAGGCTGGCTGACAGAGCCCCTCTTTACCACAGTTCATGCCTCGCTCTGCTATGCAGAATGTCTGCAAAGGGAAACTTGCACTTCAGAGTTCCTGGTTCTCCAGCTTGGGCAGTGCCAGATGGACCCTGCAGACCCACAATAAAAACAGAAGCAAGCTACATTTCTTGACTATTGCCAGTCCAAACCTCACAAAGTCAGGACTTGAACCAAAGCAATTTTGAGAAAAAAAAAGGCTTGGAAAAAATTATGCTCTACAATTGATGAATAAAGGGAACCTGGCTCATGAAATAAAACTGCATTTTGTCTCTTTGTTTCTGAAGAGCACAACCATTTTTCTCTACCAGAGGTGCGCTTTTTTTTTAATATAAATAAATCAGAAGTTTTTCTGTTGAAACAATGATGACCAAAGGAAATGGTAATTTAAGGAATATAGCAAGCAGCAGGAAACTCTTAATAACATGGCAAAAGTTTGTAATACTGTGTGCTATCAGTATAGCCAGAAAAATAGAGTTTTAGTGTCTTCTTACAAGGTTGATTCAACAGCATTTGTGCAATATCCAATATATTTTCATCTACCTTTCTGTCTGTGTTTCAATTTCACTCAGGACTGGTGAGCTTTTTATGTTACCATATATACTCATTTCTCCAGATAACTGCTACGTTCCTTGCCCTTGCTGCTTACATCCCTCATCTCTCTTTTAACATCCAAAGGAACAATTATAGATGTCTCTACTCGGTAGCTAACTGAAAAGCTCTGGAACACTGTGACATCTTTCAAAGTACAATTAGACATGGTTGTTTGAAAAAGCAGCTAGTTCTTTAATCAAGAGTAACAGTTTCGCCAATGAGCTAAACTCTGAATGACCCTCAAGAGAGAGTAATTACTGTGATAGAGGCGGGAACAATGGGAAAAGCATGATCGAACGCTAAACATCTGTTTTCAGTTTCTTTTAACCGAGGGACAGCAGGCCAAATCTATGCTGGGGTCAGTACTTTGCATACCCCTATGTGAATCTAGAGCAGCGAAGGGCAGGGTGCTGACATGGTTCCCCCTTGTCCTCCTACCGCGCTGTGTAACTAACACAAGGTGATGGAAGGGAGGCGTTTCATAAAAGGATCACTTTCGAAGGCTGAAAGCGTCTTGAGAAAGACAGTAAGCAGTTTATGAGACGGGGCTGCGCGTGATTCAATACCAAAGGCAAAGCCTTTTCACTGCTGTTGAAGAGTGCCCTCTGCTTACGGAAATGAACCCATCCCATACCAGCTTATATTCAGTGATGGTGGGAGAAGTAGGGAGCCCCTTCCTTCCTTCAAGACCCATGGCCACCTCTGACCACTCCCTGCTCTGGCATGCAGAGGCATTTTTTTTTTCAGGAGAGGAATGGAGGCAATGCCATAACTTACCCACACAAGGAAAATCAGGGCCCTATCTTTGCTTTCAGCTTCAAAAGTGGGGTCTCTGAAATCTAAGCAGCTGATTTGAAAGCCCCCAGGGAAGCAGGACCATGGCCACATCTCTTCTGCATGTACACATGCCTTCATGTGCTGGCAAGCTCCTGCCAGAAGTAGCCAGGGGTGGCTTTTCTGGATAGACTGTAAGGCAATTCTTCAGCTGAAAAACTTTATGTGCCAGGACAAGCTTCAAAAGTACCAAAGGGCTGCTCTGAACATATTTCAGTCCTGGCAGTACAACTGGATTAGTAAAGACCCTCCAATCCCTCCGAGACACAACTATGCTTCCTTTGCTCTTCATAGTAGCCTGGTAGGAGCTAACGACTGCCTACTTGAAATAAGCTTACCACTTAGTGCTCAGTGCACCTTTCAGGCAATTCAGTGGGAACAGAGCTATTAGGAAACACAAGCCCTCAGTCTAGGTGTTCAGCTCTCTTGAATGCACAGCCCTAGATTTCTTGGGAACAGAAAATAAACATCCCCAGGAGAAAGCAAGTGCAAGTAGCACTGAGCCCTGTTCAGTCACAGGCAGTCACTTTTAGGAATTAAATGCTGACAACTCTCAGGACCAATC
>VZTV01016732.1:10367-30721 GCA_013400875.1 Anhinga rufa | reverse complement strand
ATAGAAAATGAATACAAATGCCAAATATTTAATTACTATGACATGTGCATACTCAATGTCTCCAGATAGACTTAGAGAATTATTATAGAATTTAAATGTTTACTGTAAATTCAAACACTGAGATGAGAAACACTGTGTTTCCTTAACGATCTGTCAGAGAAGCCATCAACATCACTCATCAGTTAACCTATTAGTCCATATAATACTGGAGTACCCAATTGCTAAAGCTGTGGCAAAGTCAGCTGGATGAAACAGCAATGGCCTCAACCAGAGCAGGTTTTTTTATACAAACAAATATATTTAAATTTTGGATTGTTTGGGGTTTTTTTAATCATCCAAGAAGAGACAGGTTAAGTAAAAATACTTTAAGGTTACCTTTGTATGAGCAGACTTTCTGTATCCAGGAAAGTGGATTAACCTTCATTAATGCATAGGGAATACTGATGACATGCATCCTGTTCATAACACTCTATGAGAAAAAAAAATATATGTATATATAAAAACAACTTTCAAGTGTCTCAAAGAATACACAGCATGTACCAATACTTAAAAAAAATTCATCACAGCTACAGCATGACTCATATTTGACTGTTAGTGTAAACTATGTGAATAGTCAGAAAAAACATAAGCTATGCCTGTGCAGTCTGTTACTGAAAAAGTAACGCATTATTCTGAAAAATATAAATACTGAAATATATAGTTTGAGAGAGTTTGACCTCATTCTGACACCAACACTCTACCCCTGAGAGAAGCAACTTGCTGCAGGTTTTTTTCATTCATTCAAATACTCACTGTTAATACTCCATGCCAAAGGCCAGCATCTCTCTTGAAATCCAAGACATTTGTTAGTGTTTCAGCTGAAAGTGAAGGAAAAACTATCAGACTTAAGAAGCATATTTATGAGAATATTTAAGAACTCAAAATATTTGTTAAACCAACTATGAAACTTCCAACACCAGCCTGTCTGCATGGCACACCAGTCCGCACTGTTAGAGCAGCTACAGCTAGAACCAGCAGCATTCAAAGCTCTTCAGAGAGATCCAAGCTACCCAAATGGTCTCTAGAATCAGTCTAAGAAAGGTCCCTCAATTTTTGCTGGGAGGCTCCTCTAACTCTGCACATGGGCATCTCCAGCTGGCCCCCTTATGATTTCATAAAGTGGCCAGTGCATTCAAAAGGCGTCAGAGAGGGCAAAACAGATTCATAGCAAAGTTGTTTTTAAGAGGATGAAAAATCAGTATAGCTCTTACCACCAACTAACAGATTTATGAAGATTGAAAAATCCAAACCCTTGAATACAACTGATACAGATCTTAGGTTAAAAAAATTTTAATACACATTCATTATGATTTTACAAGTGGCTTCTTACTTTCCTTCACATATCCTATTGATTACGAATGAGGAAGTTTTTCTTTCCCTTTGCAATAAAGCTACCAAGTTCTTTTAAAACTAGTAAACCTGATTTTGCAATATAAATTGTCTCAATATTCAAAGCTATGAGTATCATTTTAAAGTTGTACCTGTCTAACTTACCTTCTGAATAACCACATGCCTGAGTCAATGCATGACAGTGTGCCAGCATGGAAGCATGAGATACAGTAATGCCCACTGTACTGCCCTCTTTACTTGTTTTGTACTGAAAAGAGAAAGTTTATACAAGCATTATATTAACAACAAAAATCTAGAAAATTTACAGTAGTGAACTGAAAGGATATTTTATTATAAAAATGGAGAAAACTTTTTTTTTTTAAAAAAAAAGCTACCAGAAAAGATGCATTTATGTTCAGAGAATATGCCAATATCATATGAAATCTAACTGTTTCTCTACCCCAATTAAACAAATTGTCCCAGGGATCCCAAAATGCCAATTATCCCCAATCTTCAATCCGACTCAGCACAACCACTCAAATGACAGTTTGCCTAGCAACCTCGAGGGAAACATTCTTGTTCCACAGTTAAAAATATTACAGTAATCTCTTTTATTGCATCAAGAGATTAAAGGAAGAAAATGTGCTGTGACATAAACTACAATATAGTAATCTTAAATTAGACATATTATACTGACTCACCTCAATATAAGCGATCTCAGCACTGGCATCCCGTACTTGAGGATGCCAGTCTTTAGTTGGTTTTGCCAGATGCTTCCCATCAATCACAAACCAAATGAGACGAGGCCAGCCTTCAAAGAAAAAGAAAAGCTACTGTCACTGCAGTTGCAAAAATCAGGTTTTTTTCCCCAGTGTTCAGATATAACAACAGGAGGCAAAAAAAAGCTGCAGCATCATCCCTCTGACAGAAAGAAGCAACACTATAATACGGATATGACAACGAAGAGAGATCTTCTTTACATGTAAGCTAGAAGCATGCAAGCAAACTCAAAGATTGTTGTTTAATAGCAGCAATGGATATAACCACTCTTTATCCTATAAAGAAATTTGAGTAGCTTAAAAACATACCTTTGAATGTAACCACCTCGCCAGTCTGAGCTTTAGGAAGGCCTTTCTGACAGGCATCAGTGGTTAAAGCTAGTGTTACTCCACAGCTGCCTAAAAGAAATCCAATCTGCTGGCTGCCAGCATCCTACAGAGAAACCATGTTATAGCAAACTTGCAAATAATAAAGCTTTAGTACAGTTTACTGTACCTTTTCCATGTTTAGAAAACGTTAAGCCAATTTATATCACTGAAAAAAACCCAACCTTCTAGCCATAAGACTTTTTATGGAAGACAAAAGACTGAAGTCTACACTCAAAAGGTTTAGTTTTGCTTAGCGCCAAATAAATTCTATTTGGCAGTGGATCTGGCAAGCTATGGTCAAGTAGTGTCAAAAGCAATGGTTGTGCATTCCTCTCCAAGCCAACAGGGGTGTTCATAAGTTCTGGTAAAACAGAGAGCTGGTTTGATGCTGTTTGAGTCCTGAGGCACTGAAGAGCAGAGCCTGTAGCTCTCAGCTCTTCCCTAATAATCTCAATGTGTGTGGGATTATCCTGGTATTTCCAGTAACTATGGTGTCTCTACCTGCCTGCTCTCTCATTACTCAGCAAGAGAGCTGAGAAGACAGCATTTCTGTGTTATGTTCCGAAAAATACTTTCACACATCTTTTAAAAAATAATGAATTAAAATAATTTCTACAGTTACATATCCTAAAATAGTTAATTTATTAGCTTCATACTATTTCCCCCTTCCCTAACTAAATATTAAACACTTTCCAAGCATATAGTGTGCACTGCATAGTTCAGCTGATGCACCATACTGCTTTCAAAAGTGCAGGGTCCCACGTGAGGACTATAGGATTTAGACACCCACCCACTTCATTTATTTACAAAACCATAAAAATGTTGAAAGTATTTGCCTACCTTTCTTGTTAGTGGAACTTCTATTGGGACAGGAATAAGTTCTGCCAGGAGACATCCATAAAATGCCACCATAAACATAACTGGATCACTATTAGGAAATACGAGGGCTACCTACAAAAATACATTAAAATAACAACAAATGTTTTTGTCATCGTTTGGGTGGGGGCGGGGACTACTTTTTAATTTGTGGGAAAAAAATCTTCACAACAATGTTCAGGTTCGTATTTGAACTAGGAACAGGAATACTAAATATTGTGATAATATACTACTACATATCCCAGTATTACAAGGCATTTTTTAGCTAAAGCTGTCTTGACTATTTTATCCATAGAGACCATTCCAAACAGAAGCCTACCCGGTCTCCAGGCTTCAGCAGTGGTTCATTCTTAGCGGTGAGCTTGTTTAGCAGGGTATACGCTAACTTCAAGCTTCGACTCCACAGCTTGCCTAAAGAAAAAAAAGACAATACAGAAATTAAAAAATAGAGACTAAAATTCTAACACTTAATTGGCAAATCTCAGTGCCTTATATACGCACTAGGCAAGTTGGTTGTATTATAACAGGGTCAGCAGGCACATGAGCAAGTAACTGGGGAAAAGCGAACATTGCTGTCGTGAAAGCAATCCCCCCTCACAAACTTACTGAGTTCTTCCGGTGTTTCAGTGCATGCATACACGCATACGCACGCAGTTTGGTCGATGCAACTTAACTGTATTTCCAAAAGGCACTTCACAAGACCCCTGCCCAAGGGCTCTTAGAGAAAGCAAATTTCTTGGGATAAAAAGAAAAATCCTAAACTGGACAAAAAATTAACTTACATTTGAGAAAAAATGGGTAGGAATAAATGTCTGGCTCTCTGAAATGGCAGTTCAGTGCTCAGTAGTGATCTAAACAGCTCTCAATCCAGAACAAAAAATTATTCCAAGGTATTAAATACAGCAATCTAACTATTTATTTGACACAATATAAAAATCAATTTTTAATTTGTTGCCTCCAAAAAAAAAAAGATGACCTTTGATAAAAAACCCTCTTTATGAAAAGCTGAGCAACAGCAAAACCCTTCCACTGTAAACAGTAAATGAAAGCAAGAACCGCCCAAAGAACCATGCCATGGCAAGCAGCATGCACCTGGAACCTGGATTTCTAGTAGAGGGTCCTTATCATGGACTGACAACCACACTCAGTCCCTTCAGACCACGTAGTAACCATCAGTTATTTTGTGTTTGTCAGTCTCAAACTTCTTCAATTCAACAGGTTTTTTTTCCTGTGTTATTTCCAGTTATATAATAAAAAGATGCACAAGACTCAAGTCCATCAAATGTTCTGTAAAGAGCTGGCCATTTAATGCAGTTGGCAGAGAGTCGAAGTACAATGTATAACTTGGCTTCTATTTAGTTTTTCTTTTTTTTTTTTTTAAAGTAAAACTAAACATGGTATTTTGAACAATTCTCAAAGCTCCACTGCAAAGTAATGAAACTAATACAGCTGCTCAGTTACATTCCCTGTAAACATACTTCATCTGTAAGAATGCAAACAAAAAATTTTAACATTCTAACATACTATACAATGAAATGCTGCAGTTAACTGTCCTGGGGGATACAATTATCCTCCAGAAAAAAATGTAATTACTGTAATACTTCTAGTTCTTTGATACAGGCAAGTTTCACTTCCTACAATAACATCCTTAATATGCTCCTGAAGTATACATCTTCTCTATAAAGATATGCAAGAACATGCTAAAATTTAATATCTACTCTGGGAATCTGAAGAGCGCATTATTAGTCATCTGTTTCTTCCTTCTATTTTACACCAGGCTATTTTTAGTGTTCTTCTGAGCAAAAACCCCACAACTGTTTGAAATATACAAACAGCCACTTGTAAAGAATCAACACCATATCCATCTTCCCTTCATTAACTTTCTTCAAAATGTTTTTCATATACAATGAATTCATAATTTGCATTCAAATACCAATCTCAAAATATCTGTCATGAGCACAGTCAGTCCCTCTTAAGGAAAGCAAATTGTTCCTTCCACAATGAATGCCTAATTCTTTCTTACAGTTATCACCAATACCTACCATAGGTAAGTGTGTAAATCGCTTTCCCAGTCGTATCCAATGCTGTCAGACAAGGGGCTTTCGGCTGGGTAGCTCCCCAGCGCTGCAGGGCAGCCAGCAGAGAAGGTGGCCAGTTGGTTACCACGCCTAAGGGTTCGCCTTTAAGTACATTCATTTGATTTCCTTCAGGCTTTGGTTGATTTGGGTCAGGCTGTTGCACTAAAACCAGAGCACAGTAAAATGGCAAATGTGAAGCCTTACAAAATGTGCAAGTGACACTTAATAAACTATTCTACGAACTGTTGTCACCTTCCTCTTCCTTACAGCTATCATTACTTCTCATCTGCTTTATGATGATGCTATGCAATCATTTGTTGGCTTCACAAAAAGTAATTACCATCACTTTGGAGTTCTGATTCCACATTATTCAAAGGACCTGGCCATAGGAACAGAATTTGAATCTCTAGTTCACTTTTTTCAGAAAGATGATGTCATGGTTTCAGCTGGGATAGAGTTAATTTTCTTCACTGTAGCTGGTGCAGTGCTGTGTTTTGGACTTAGTATGAGAATAATACTGATAACACACTGATGTTTTGGTTGTTGCTGGGTAGTACTGAACTGGTCAAGGACTTTTCCAGCCTCTCATGCTCTGCCGGGTGCACAAGAAGCCGGGAAGGGAGGGGGCACAGCCAAGAGAGCCGATTCAAACTGACCAAAGGGATATTCCATAGCATATGATGTCATGCCCAGTATATTAACTGGGGGGGTTGGCCAGGGTGGGCAGCAATTGCAGCCGGGAACTGACAGCATCGGTTGGCAGGTGGTGAGCGGTTGCACCGCTTGTGATTTTCTGTGTTTTGTTCCTCGCCCTTGCTCTCTTACTCTTAATTATATTATTATTATTCTAATCCTTGTTATTATCATTATTATTATTATTGCTATTTTATTCTAATTAGTAAACTGTTCTTACCTCAGCCCACGAGTTTTCTTGCTTTTGCTCTCTCGATTCTCTCCCCCATCCCACAGGGGTGGAGGGATTGAGCGAGCGGCTGCGTGGTGCTTAGTTGCTGACTGGGGCTAAACCACGACAGATAATATTTTCTGCTGTTTGTTCTGCACATCTATTTAAATGTAAGCCTACACCAAATCAAGAAGCATTATCAGAGAGAATGGCTTCAGTGACAATTGGACATTTATTTTTGCTGTACCAAATTCTCAACAGGTGATGAAGAATGACACTATGCTTCTGTAATTAAAAAAAAAAAAGCCAGATGAAATGGTCCTGGTATGGTTTATCTACAGCTAAAACTGTACCACTCACAGAATATTTTGTTTGATTTCCAGATCATCTCTCTCAGCTGTGGAACACTGCAGGGTTTGTATGCCATTTGCCAAGTAGCCTGCTGTTAAAATACTGCCCCAAGCTGCTCAAGGTGAAGTATCTTGATCTTAGGTAGCAAAACAAAGCCATAATGGGATTTAGCTAACACTCAATCTAGGCAATAACTAAAATTAACCGTTCAAAGTGATGCTCTCTGCTCTCCACAATGACATACATGCACCTCAACAGAAGTTTGCCTGAAAAATCTTCAGCGAAAGGCTATAACCGCAATCACTTCATATCTTGAAGTATCAAGCAAATAGTACAGGGAACCTAGTAGCAGCTGCTCAAAAATGTCACAGAGAACAAATTTTCATTTAGTCTTTAAGACTAAGAGAACAGAACAAAAATCATTCTCCAAAATTAGTTGATGCAGCTGGTTGTAAAGGCAGCTACATATTGCTAGCAACTTCTACATTTATTAGAGATGCTTTTCTTTCTTCTCATACAGAGAATATAGTGGTTCTCAGCTGAGCAATATCTGCAGAGCATGTACAAACACTATCCTTTCATGTAGTGCACAGACAAGACATACTGCACAGTGCATTCAATGCATTTAATCCCTCTGAACCTCTAAATAATGAAAGTTTCTGGATTTCAAGAAGAGGATATTAACATGCATGCAAACAATATTATCCTAATAAATTCCAGTTACCAGCAAGTAACTTTTTGCATCTAACTATATTTGGGCACTGACCAGCTACAAAGTAGGTTTTCAGAGCAGGGTGCTTGTAGACAGGCAGCTGAATGCGAGTGGCCAGAGAGGCCATGGAATCTCCATGTTTGGAGATGTTCAGGACTCGACTGGACACAGCCCTGAGCAGCCTGATCTAGTCAGACCTGCTTTGAACAGGAGGTTGGTCAGAGGCTTCCAGAGCTCCACTGCACCATCAGTTACACTGAGGCTATGGCCCTGATGTACTCCAAAGAGTATCCTCTATAAATTTGCTGATTACCACAGAGATTCGAATCTCTGAGGCAAAAAGTGATGGTGGGACTGTCACCAAACATGACAATTTCTGGATGCCCCAATGAAGTTCTTGACAAAGATGCAAATAGAATTTCTCCAAATATCTGTAAATCTTTACTATTCACTAGCTCATCATACTGGTCCAAATTGGGCTGAATCAGAAGAGTTTCCAAAGCAAGGGAAGAGGGCAGAGAACAAGTACACTGAGTAGGAGGGTTGAGTTGAACATTATGTTACACTTGTGATAGCATATGACCCTTCTCTCTCCAATGAGACAACTCCACCATTTGTGTTCTAATGGGAAGAGAAAAAGAAAACACTTGCTAAGACGTATCAGTTCTTTTGTGAACCGCTTACACACAGTGAAAAATGTATCTGAAAGAAAATTAACCTTCTAGCAGTTCTTCAAAATCATCAACAAAAAACTCTTTCAAAGGTGGGCGCTTTGGTCTTTTCAAGGTATTTAGAAGCTGCTGGATTTTAGAGGACACTCTGCTATTCACTGGTACACCTGCCAAACAGAAAAGATGTATTACTTACCATATATTAATAAACATACATTAAAACACATGCTGCCACATTGCTGACAACATCACTCTAAGCTCAGCTTTCAGGGGGAAGAGTCATTCAAGATGAGCAGCTTGTTTGGAAAAAAGCAGCTTTAATCAGTAACAGTTTCAACCATGGATTTATTTTTTTTTAAAACAATACTGTTCCCTGGCTACCTGGCTCACGCATATACCTTCTCACACTTTAATTTAACTTTTCAAACTGCTGACTCCTTCATGAGATTCCAGTACAAACCTGAAGAATATTCTTTTCTTCAAGAATCTAAGTATTTGGTACATCTTAACATTTATTCAGTTCTGAAAGTTTGAGAATGCTTGGAAAAAAATTATCTTTCAATATTTTACAGGTCTAGCAAAAAGTAATCACAACACAAAACCATGTAGAATGCTGATTTTCATCTGTGTATGTGATATATTTATTTTCATATAAATGTGTATGTTTATTTATATTTATTGAAATTTAAACCTCTGAGGCAATATAAAATTAAAATGTGAGACTAAAGGGCTTACATTGCCTTTTACTATAGAAACAGAGAAATGGGGACATGGCTCCCACCAGCAGAACATGGGAAACGCAGTACAGTTTCCTCTCCTGTGGTAGACTGACAGGTACACCATACTACTACAAAGCTTTGGAGGGGGCAGGCACATAGCACACGATGGCTGTCAAGCTCTGTTATCCATTTGCTTATTCAGAAAAAAGGACACAGATTGAAATGTAGGAGGTTGATAATATAGTCACCATCTGCAGTTTCCAAAATGCTGCTGTTGTAGCCTCTGGGAACTCCTCGTACTGATGCTACCTGTGGACGCTCATGAGGTAAATACTCTACCAGGCCAGTGGTGACATCTGGAGGTGCAGAGTGGTTATCTGTAGAAACGGAAGACAGACATGGGAGCTCATCAGTCATCTTAAAAATCAATACATCCAGAATTGCTTCTTACAGCACTTTTGCTGTTTTCTCATGTGTTTTTAACAAAACTCTGATTTCTCTAATCAAACCATAACTAAAATCTTCTAGATACAGGGGAAATCCTAAAGGAACTGCTGTGCCTCTCCAGGGTGGAGAGGAGCTATTCCAACTTCCAAAGGGATCCAAACAAATTCTTACAAATAAAGAGAGTGGTGTGTCACTCCATCATTTTGAGGTGAAAGCAATGAGATTCATCACGAATAAACAGCACAAGTCTACAAAGAAAGCCTGTCTCACATCTCTCAGAAGAAATACTGACACCCAAAGTCTCACCACAAAACTGGAATGACTAGTCTGAGTCCCATAGGAAGAGAAAGGGACAAAAGTATAAGGTTTAAAAGAAGAGAACTTTTGCCCCAGGATAACATGAAGCATTTATCTATGTTGTGCAGGCTATAAGAGGAACACTTTTGCTGAGAAACACAGATTAAGATTTCAGGTGGCAAAGACAGCACACTTAGGTCTGAACACATCTTGGGGGTAGACACGGAGACATGAGAGACTCCCTCAGAGGAAAGTAACTGCTGACTTAAAAAATTGTCGCCTGTGGTTTGTAAAACCAGTCATGGTTTTCCTTTAGCAGCTTTTCTTAACACCTGTTTTTAACAGTTTTTAACAGTCTCAGCAACACTGTAGGCAAAAGCTTCCTGTTTATGTTGTGCTACAGACACAGTATACTCTTCTCTGGGACATCTATCAAGCTGGAATGCCTGTAGCACTCAAAAATCCTGTGGTGTAGATGTCAACATTATACCCACACACTGCTCACAACAGATAAATTGAGCACAGGGTTTTCTGAGTTATGATGAGGTCATTTGTGGCCAGACATGACACACTGTTCATTTTAATGGCATGCACTACAAGCACTACACCTTAAGGCAAAAGCCTGCTTTCCTTGGAACTGCAAAATAATGCTTAGGGAATATCGTGATTCCAAAATTGTGACCTAGATTATGGAATGGTTTTGAATGGAATCACAGGTTACAAAATAGCAGTATCCAGGAGAAGCAAGGCCCTGCACCTGGGTCAGGGCAACCCCCGCTATCAATACAGGCGTGGGGATGGAGGGATGGAGAGCAGCCCTGCAGTGCTGTGTCCAGCTCTGGAGCCCCCAGCACAGAAAGGACATGGACCTGCTGGAGCGGGGCCAGAGGAGGCCACGAGGATGATCAGGGGCTGGAGCACCTCTGCTATGGAGACAGGCTGAGAGAGCTGGGGTTGTTCAGCCTGGAGAAGAGAAGGCTGAGGGGAGACCTTATTGCGGCCTTCCAGTACTTAAAGGGGGACTATAGGAAAGATGGGGACGATCTCTTTAGCAAGGCCTGCTGTGACAGGACAAGGGGTAATGGTTTAAACTAAAGGAGGGTAAGTTTAGACTGGATGTAAGGAAGAAATTTTTTACACTGAGGGTGGTGAGACCCTGGCCCAGGTTGCCCAGAGAGGTGGTCGATGCCCTATCCCTGGAAACATCCAAGGTCAGGTTGGATGGGGCTCTGAGCAACCTGCTCTGGTTGAAGCTGTCCCTGCTCACTGCAGAGGGGTTAGATTAGATGGCCTCTAAAGGTCCCTTCCAACCTAAACCCTTCTATGATTCTATGACACAAGAAAAAACAAGAAAAAAACAAGAATTGGAGGCCTGAAATATTAAGAATCCTAATGAGTAAAAATAGAGTGCAACAGGAAGGAGCTGCTGCACTGTGCTGGAGGAACTGCTTGGGGTCATGCAGCTCTGCAAGTGATACCCCTTGAAGGACCTCAGCATGCCACAAATCCTGAAGAAAGAATTCAAAGCATTGGGAGATCTAGGCATTGCTTTGTAATACACCTATTACCCCACCCATTTTGAGGAAGCAATTAGCACTAAGATAACAAGCGCTTATAGCTCTGTTCAGACTTCCAGAGCTGACATACAAGCCACCAGTACAGCTCTAAGCAGCTTTAGAGAGATCACCAGAAGAAAAAATGAAATCCATTCCCATGCTTTCCAATGGTCATCACTGCAATGCCAGTATTTGTACTGCAGAGACCTGTCCTGCTGGGTACTAAGCAAGGACCACAAATTCCTTTCATGTGAATAAAGTACAAGGAAAATGTGTCAATGCCTCTGACAGATGCCTGAGTTAGAGCCAGTAAGAAGAAAAGGTCACAACTGTGTGTAAAACTGATCTGTATAACCACTTTGCAGGGCGTATAGAGAGTCCATGTATTCAGAGTAAATTGAAATGCTTTCACTGTGTTCTATATACTTTTTGAGTTGCTTTTTGGTTGTTTTTTTCCCCTTTGCCTTACCAAAGTCCCCAAACACTGACTTCACGTGGCATACAAATTAATCACAGAAAAGGACACAAGAGTCAGATATACCTGGTTCCCATACTGCAGATATGAACCTCCTAGTCCATACTTCTCAACTTACAGACCCTGCAGTGATTATCAATGTCTAAAGCTTCCACTTCATGAATACACGAGCAAGAACTACAATTAGGGGTGTATCTGCAGTGTGGCTTCATCAGTGGGAGGCCCCAAAATGGCACTCCTATAGATGAAGTTGTCACCACTACACATTAAGATGACTCAAAATGGACACTCGATGTGATGTACACATAGACACAACTATGACAATCAAGAGAGAGGACAAGAGACTGACACACACTATGAGACTTGGTGCACATATGGGTCAGAAGCCGTGCATAAAGTACTGAAGTTGAAATGCTGAACAGATGCAAGTTTTACCATGCATATTCCTGTTAGGAAAAAACACTCTTCTCCCCACATGCATGAGGCAGATATTTGAAATACAAAAGCTCTTGCAATTAGATGCTCAGAAAATAACATAAGGATGAAGCTATTTGGGAACATTTACGGAAGAGCTGTGTACTTGGGAACAGCTCAAAGAAATCACAGGAAAAATGAGAATGCTCAGAAAAGAAACAAAAAACCCATTAACAATCATTCCCAACTGAAAAACAAGCACAAAAAATGGCTATATATGGAGGTGCTAATCTACAGCATTCACATATCTTACAAGCATCTCAGAGCCAAGTTTCACACAAATCAATGTCCCTCACCATAGAAGGGAAATGGCAGGGGTCCTTATGAAAAATTTCTCTGCTGTCCACTGCAGTACATAAGATGAAATAGCTGAGAATTGACCCTCCCAATTCTGCCTTGCAAAGGCAAGATTCTTTCTATGCATGCAGAATGAATAAGTTCACTTTGTTTAGATAAAAACCACGTTAGTCTCATTAATTATTTAGGTATTTTATTAATATATGCCCATGAGAATCCATTAAATCAGTCTGTATCATCTAGAGATACTGTGGCAAAGCAGAGAAAGAGTAGTCAAAAAAAAAAAGCCTGAACAGACTTGTGACTTCAGGAATAAAGTTAATTGGATTTAGACTGAAGTACCTTTCCTTACTGATTAGAAGACAGAGATAAATGCAAAAGAGAGCAGTGGCCCAAGAAGAAATGTCCAAAAAAGAACATATGGGATATGATACAGAAAATTAAAAGCTAGGCATCGCAGAGAAAGTAGTCTCTACGGAGGAACCTCAGGGTGAAGACTCAAACACTTTAGAAAAGTCCCTACCTAGCAGGAAATCAGCTTAGACCTAGAGACGGCTGCGTATGATTGTTTTGTCTCTAGGAAACCACTCAAACAAAATGGACATTTAAAAGAGGTGTATTAAATTGTATTGGAACAATAAAACAAAAAAAGAGTGCACCATCCCAGCCAGAACACAAGATAGGATCCACAAGCCGCTACTTCATTCTTGCATTTCCCTTCAATAAACTCTTTGAAACTCTAACACATTTCACTCTCACAGCTCCTGTAAAACTGCTTACAGAGCCACAGCAGTTCATAACACCTATTTTTCTAACTCTGCTTCCCGTTAAGAAAAGGAATTGTACTTTTAAGTCTTTCAATAAATAGATAGTGGGTCAAATACCATGATAACCTATTTTCTCAGTTACTCTACAAGACCTAAGTTGGGAAATACTCCACAGTTGTGATGGCGACCTAGAAAAAAACCCTAGACACACTGCTAGCCTTTTTCATTTTAAAGAAAATATTACACTAAAAGAAAAAAACCCCCAAAACAACATGTAGATGTTGTCCTTGCTTTTATAGGTGAAAGACAAACTGCTTAAAAATAATGCATATTCCTATCTGACTTTATTAAATACTGTAACTCTGCACTTCCAACACCACAGTCTGTTGCTTGGGAATTTAGTACGATCTCATTATTCAGTACATGGTCAAAATACAAAATATTTTAGTAAGGCATGGTATTTAAAAGATGTAAGATGCCTTTTATATTGCTGATGTCAGCACATTAACTGAGAAAATAAACAAACTCTTCTTTTATGCTCTAGAACAAATCAAAGGGGTCCTTTGTAAAAGTATACTAGTATTTATCAATAACCAAAAAAATTTGCAATGTAAGAACTGAGTAAGTTTTCATATTCTTGTGAGCAAGACTACATACAAACTTGCTGATTCATTATTTTAACATGAAGAATGTCACAACTGAATTATTATTGGACACGCATGATTGTAACCAAGCTAGAAATGAAAATTGATGGAATATGGCAAGCATTTCAGAAATGAGGAAATTATTCTTATGTAAAAGGACATTTAATTTTTTATGAAAGGCACTGGAAATATTACCTTTCTGAGTATTTTTAGTAGATCAGCTCTTAGTGATCCCTGAGCTTCCTTCCTGATAGATACTATAATTGCACATTTATTTCCCGTTAATGAAATTTCAAATACTCCACTGCATGCAGTCCAAGATTTAGCTACTTAAATGATGGACTTTGAGCTGTTAACACCACCTTGATTTTGCATACAATTGTGATGATTAAACAGTCCTGATGGATAGGTCTTAAGAAGCTAGCTGTGAAATTTGGTATGTATTCTTATGGCCCGAGATATCAGACGTAACAGGATACTGTGTTACATTTTGCATATCTTGCAAGTTTTTACAGCTATATTAAGAATTTCATCAATCACACTTACAATTATGGCTAACCTTCCAAGTTTATTTGTTAATTTTAGTGAGTTAAACATGATTTCTATAAATCCATAATGTGAAATTCAGAATGCCCTTAAAACAAGGCGTAGACATATTCCATCTTACTTACATCCATTAAGCACAAAAAACAAACAAACAAACAAATTTCTTATTATAAATAAGCTTGGAAATGGGAAGATGAAAATTTAGATTTATTTAAAGGCAATAAGATGGGTATGTTTGGTACAAACAGGAAAAATTTCACCAGCAATAAAGCCACAAAAGTGGCAAATCTTTCTAACTATGTTTATGAAGTACTGATGAAGTGCAGAAAAAGGAACAAAGCCAAATGCTGCCCATAACTTTGTGAGACCCAAAACAAACCCAACATTTCAGCATGTGGGAGCTTTCTAAGGCAACAGCACTAAGCAAGCTTGGGGAAAAATGTTTTGCCTTGCAAAAGCTTATGTATCAGAATTCCTCTTCGTACATAGCTTCCACCATAGAGAGATCACCATATAAACAGAGGAGGGAGCCAAAGCAAGCAGATACACAGAGAACCCTTCCCAGACTTCTCTAACATCTAAAGGGCCTTCCAGAACACAAGGCAAGCTACTACCTCTTTCCATCTCAGCTGCACTTGCAGAAAACTGCCTGTACTGTGAAAAATGGGACGTCAATCACGGCAAAATGAATCAATCCCTGTTTCTGTCAGCACCTAAGCCACACAGAAGATCCAGAGGATCCTCTTGGAGAGCCTCTAGCTTGTTCATACTCCTTTCCCTGTTCCACAATGTGCTTTAGGAATCTGAAGAAGTAAAACTCCCGGTCACAAACTACAAGCATTAGTTGTATTTTGAAGCCCATAGCTACTATAAACTAAGGTGGATGCCCCGAACTCAGAGGGCAAACCAGAAAAAGAACAGAGAATCAACCCTCTCATGAATAGCTGCCTCATGCCCAAAAGAACTGTGAACTGTTTGTATCATCTAAACAGAGAATACTACAGGATACATGATTAAACTTTCAAGAAAATTTGAACATAACAGCTAAACCAGCTAAATGAACAAGTATTTGTGCCTTAAATTATCATGCTAGTTGACACCTCTAAGTATACAGAAGCCAGTATTCTCAGTTTAAATCTAAAGCATTTCAATGCATTTTCCTCATCTGACCTAACCTGTTCTCTGTAATGAATTAGAAAAAACTGTCTGTATAGTGTATGCATGCATACAGTCAAAGATAAACAAGAAGTCAGGTAAGCAGAGTACCAGAACTGCCAAAACCCAAAACGTCCAGGAACAGTATACGTGATGCCTATTGCATATTACTAGAAGCACAAGAACTTCATGCTGTAGCCCTGGGTGAAATACAAACATCATTCTTCATTTCATTTTTCTAAACTACTTTGGGGAAAAAAATATTTGAAATACAAAGTTACTGTTTCTCCTCTCAGTCCTTTCCCATCATTTAAGTCATGCGGACCTGTTACACTCATATAAATCCACTTTTATCCATCTTCACTACAGTGTACAAAACACTGTAAAAATTATTTTCATGGTGGAAGAGACTGCCTTTCTCCCTCCCTATCAAATCTTCCAAAAGCACAAGACTAGTGCTCTGCCTTTTGTAACAAAAAAAAGTAACCTGAAGTTCTGGATCTTCAGCGTTACAGAGATTAAGACAAAGCTCACATTAACATTTTCACTTACCAGTACTTCTAAATTATCACTCTAGTTTCATGCTAAAGCACTATTCATGACCTAAATTTTAATTAAAGGGAAAAAAAAATCACATTTCAGCTTGAAATCTAGCTTTGTAAGTACCTCTGATTTCGCATCTTCCCAAAAGATCCTGGATGTTTTTCTAGTTGTTTGGGCATTTACTAATTGAGTCACCTTTGAAATCCATAACCTGATATTGTCTAGGGTAAATACATGCAGATTGGAAAGCATGCACCAAAAATATGATCCCGTTGAAATTCTGCTTTTGAATGCAGTAAAATTGAACCTTAATTTCTTGATAAATCAAGCATTTTACCAAGAAGAATGCATGTTCAGATCTCATGAACAACTGGTTTGGCTTAAATTAAATACACATATATCATACATACCTGGTTGGTGGATTCTACATTTTAAGGCTATTTATAGATATCTTCTGGCAAAGACTTTTGTGTTTAGCACTGCTTTGGGATTTTTAATTTGGTTTTATTCCAACCACACAGGCAGTTCTTTACTGACCTAGCTGGGTGTGTGCCATGAGATCTGCAAGCACAGTGGCAGCAGCGGTGGCAGTAGCAGTATTGGAAGCAGCAGCAGGTTTCCCTCCTGGATGAGATGAGGTGGAGGATGCAGAGGATGAGGTGGAGGAGCCCTGAATAACCCGGTTAAGCCAGGGTTCTACGTTGGAATGGCTCTGGAACGGAGTGGAGGTGATCCGCCCTTGCCGACGTAACGAGCCCTCATCTTCTGATGCTGACGATGTGTCTGTGATTAAAATAACGATGACAGGCATGTAATGTGGGAATGACCCAACAGACGGGAACATGAAGTTTTTCCATGTTCTTCACGTAGCAATCTCATGTGCTACACATGAGCAAATGGTATATTCACATGCACAAATTCTGCTCATTGCCATTTTTTAGGTTAATGCAACAACTTCTACACATTACAGCTAGAACACACTTGAAGCAAAGTTTCATTTACCTCCTGTATTTGGAATGATGTTAAAAAACGCTTCTACCTTTGTGAATGTACCTAGTACATTCACTAACCATTCTCGGTGAGCACACCACACCTATTCCACTGAAAGAATATTTCTGTTCAGAACAGGTAAATTGGATATCATCCCACCTGAATAAATTCCATTACTTTCTTTGCTAAGTGTTTTCTTTTTATTTTGGGGGGCAAAATTCTTCACTTTTCAATTCTTTTGACAAATTTTTTTGAGAACTAATTACTAAAAAAAAGCACAGTGCTATAAAGTTCAATGAAAGAGTAACTTCATTAATCTAAGAATAATTAAAAGGCATTTCAAAGCATCTTTTAACCACATAAACTGATATTAACAAGCACTACATAGAAATGCTTAGTAAAGCATCTTTTCATTCTAGGTGTATATTTGTTGCTGTTAGAAGTCTGATAAAGAGCTACTATTTTAATTACCATTCAGTTACTAACAGCCTTCCAGCAGTTTCCCTTTGGCACTCAATCATTCCATATTTATTAGCCACTCAATAACAAATAAAAAGGTCTTTCTAAATAGCAAGAAAATACATCTCTATTGATATTGAGTGAAAAATAGAAACCTTTGCTAGAGAAACAGAATCTTGCCTTCCTGAAGAGACTGCTGTATTTTAAGGACCTGATCTGCTGTATAAGCCCCTGGCTCCCGCCCCTCCCCCAAGTAATTAAAGGAAAGCTCCTAAGACGATGCATAGCTCATATACTGATGAAGTTCACATCAAGTCCGTTTGTGAAGAGTGGTTTGAAGTCACACATAATGGCCAGACCAATTAAGAAGTGAGCAGGAGCTGAAAAACAGCTTCTGAAAAAGATAGGGTGTCCATTACTGTACCCTAGAGACATTTCCAGACATGGAAATCCTGGGTGACAGTGCAGTGGGTTACCTGAGAAATTCTGCAGCCTTAATTTTTGCTTCTTTTTTTTTTTTTTTTTTTAAAATCTTCTGAACATGTAACTCTTCAGCTATATATGATTCCATATAAATTCTGTTGAACCACATTAAAAATCTTTCCCTCATCTCTGGCGACAAATTTCAGTTACCAGGTGTTTAATTTTCTGCTTTTCAACAATAATGTGCATTTCCAATAGCTTCAGATTAATTCCTCTTAAACAGTCTAAAACCACAAAAATCAGAAATAATTTCATATGAAGCCCATTTAATTCAATGGCATTTTCAAAGTTGAAATTACATGACCATCAAACATGACAATTTTGAATTAAAATATACAAAGACTTGATCTTTGAGAAGATACAGCTATGGTGGATTACCATTCCTGGGTCCATGCCTTGTATGATATTTCTGGTCTGCTGCCACAGTTGTAGTTTTTGGCTGCTGACTTCATCTGCTCCTGGAGAGGAGCCAAACCTTCCCCTTAGTGCTTGCAACCTTCCCTTTCTTTTAGGCAAAAAGCAAAAATAAACAATTCCAGGAATATGGAACAAGACAGGTTTACAGACAGGTTTTGTAACAAACAGTGTTTTGGTACGAACAGTCTCTGCCCTGGGGAGGCTGCATCTGGAGTGCTCTGTCCAGTGCTGGGCCCCCCAGTTCCAGAAGGACAGGGAGCTGCTGGAGCAAGGCCAGCGCAGAGCCACAAGGATGCTCAGGGGACTGGAGAGAGAGGCTGTGGAGTCTCCTTCCCTGGAGACATTCAAACCCCGCCTGGACGCGGTCCTGTGCCCCCTGCTCTAGGTGTGCCTGCTCACGCAGGGGGCTGCACGAGGGGATCTCCAGAGATCCCTTCCAACCCCCACCGTTCTGTGATTCTGTGGGTTTTGAAAAAAAAAAACCCTGCCCACATTTGCGATCTAGTGTCACTTCAGAGCAAGAAATAAAACTACAGCAAAAATAGGTTTCTCAAAGCATACATACTCTGATAGTATCTCCTTATCCAGATAAAAGTTTAATGAAGTCTCTCTAAACCTTCTAAGCTTTCAGATGTCTTACGTAAGTGGATGGGGGAAAAAAGACTACTTTAAATGTAAAATATTAACTATGCATAAAAATGAAGGGTCCGTAGTAAAAAAAATCTAATTATCAAAACATAATTACAACAGAAAAGTAACAGGGTAACATCAGTAACTGGCATCACAAGAGTTAATTAGTGGCTCTCATTCTGCTGTGAGCAGAATGCTATGTACTTGGCTTGCAGCTCTCCCTGGCTGGGAGCTGACCCAAGATAGCCACAGAAACCACCACCCTTTGGACCAAACTTGCATCAAGACTAAAGCTCAGGTTCTGATCACGTGAAAACTGTATGTGAAGGATAAGAGACTCAATGGGGCAAAACCAAAAGTATATTAAAATTTTTGGAAGGATGACTGATGAAAGCAGTTCCATTACTGCCTGTCGAGAGTTGGTTTTGAACTTAACGTTGTGGCTAAAATCCGATGCTTCCTTCCTGGTGACTGATGGTAACTATAACAAAAAATCAGTTATTAATAAAGCCTGGTTTTAATTGCATTAACTTCTGCCAATACAAGGATTTTAAGGCAGTGCTTTAATGCCTCAAGACAACCAAACTAGACGCTTCAGTGCTATTCAGGTTTCTTCGGAATTTCAGATCTTTCCAGCTGAGCTAACTTTGCAAATAAATGCAGGCCCATAAAAAGACAATTATTTTTGTAAATTGATATTTCTTTGCTTCAGTCTTTACCACTAAGGCTGGCCCTCAGGCATCTCAGCACCCAGAGGTGAAAGAGAAAATCTGGATAAAGGAGGACTTCCCCTTGGCTGAGGAGGATTGGATTGGAGATCATTTAAGGAAACTGGATCCTCAGAAATCCATGGGCCCCGATGGGATGCACCCATGAGTGCTGAAGGAGCTGGTGGATGCTGTCGCTAAGCCACTAACCATCATCTTTGAAGGGTCATGGAGGACAGGAGAGGTGCCCGAGGACTGGAGGGTAGCTGACACCACTCCAGTCTTCAAAAAGGGCAAGAGGGAGCACCCAGGAATCTACAGGCCAGTCAGCCTCACCTCCATCCCCGGAAAGGTGATGCAGCAGTTCATCCTGGAGGTCATCTCCAGGCATGTAGAGGAAAAGGAGGTTATCAGAAGTAGCGATCATGTCATGGTTATCAGAAGTAATGATCCGTGAATCATGGATTCACCAAGGAAGATCATGCTTGACCAACCTGATTGTCTTCTATGATGGGGTGACTGGCTGGGTCGATGAAGGGAAAGCAGTGGATGTTGTTTACCTTGACTTCAGCAAGGCATTCGACACTGTCTCCCATAACATCCTCCTAGCCAAGCTAATGAAGTGTGGGTTGGATGAGTG
>VZTV01016732.1:0-10141 GCA_013400875.1 Anhinga rufa | reverse complement strand
AGTGCTGGGCCCCCCAGTTTAAGAAGGACAGGAAACTACTGGAGAGAGACCAGTGGAGAGCTAGCAAGATGATCAGGGGACTGAAGCATCTCCATGATCAGGAAAGGCTGAGAGACCTGGGCTTGTTCAGCCTGGAGAAGAGAAGGCTGAGGGGGATCTCATCAGTGCTTATCAGTATCTGAAGGGCGGGTGTCAGGAGGATGGGACTGGGCTTTTCTCAGCGGTGACCGACGACAGGGCAAGGGGCAACGGGCACAAGTTGGAACATGGGAAGTTCCACTGAAATCTGAGGAAAATCTCCTTTGCTGTGCGGGTGCCAGAGCAGCGGCCCAGGCTGCCCAGAGAGGCTGTGGAGTCTCCTTCCCTGGAGCCATTCACACCCCGCCTGGACGCGGTCCTGTGCCCCTGCTCTGGGTGTGCCTGCTCACGCAGGGGGGCTGGACGAGGGCATCTCCAGAGGTCCCTTCCAACCTCTATGGTTCTGTGAATCTGTGATATAGCTGAAGCAAGTCCTCAGAATATTTTTGAATGGCCTGATCTCTTATGATATAGAATTCCTCCAGTGGCCCATTCTCTTCTAGAGATAAAGGTATCTCATAACAAGTCACTTTCTCTCAGAAACAGCATGACACATCCCAGATACACTTAAGCCTTATTTCAGAA
Source organism: Anhinga rufa (assembly GCA_013400875.1). Taxonomy (NCBI): domain Eukaryota; kingdom Metazoa; phylum Chordata; class Aves; order Suliformes; family Anhingidae; genus Anhinga; species Anhinga rufa. The sequence continues at coordinate 9,478 of VZTV01016732.1, read as the reverse complement.
TACATTAGTTGGGGTGCTTCTGTATCCTGCTAAAGCCCAGTGCAAGTATACTAGTCTTCTCTGTGATCCACTTGCACAGACATGTTAGAAGACAACACTCTCCAGCAGCACAAACACACAAAAATGCTCACACAAACACAGGCATTTCCCATGGCCTCATCCTGCTCCCTTCTTGCCTGAGTAGGGTGGAAGTTATACATGCACACACATGTACAATGTGGATCCCACCAGCAGCTGGGGTTGGACACTCGGTCTGCCAAGTAGCGGTCCCCAGATGCCAGCCTCCCCAGTTGCTGGTACCTGGACGTACAAGCCCGAGGCTGCAGTCCCATCCATTTGTTTGCCTAGAATGACTGACTCAGCTGCTCCATGCACACAGAATGGAGTCCCTCACCCAGGAGAGGTATTAGAAATGGAGTATAGGAGGAGGAGAGGACCGAATGCAAGGTCAGGGATAGGTCATGGCCAGGCAAGTGAGCAGCCCTTTTTATCCCCTTCCCTGATATTTTTCCCACACTTGTTCCTCCTCAAATCACCTAAATCTACCCCTTTCCCCATCTGTGGTTCCACACCTAAACATGCCATAACAAGTCTCAGGCAGTCCCAAAATATTTTTGTCCTGCATCCCGTAACGAATCCCATACCCCTCTGCGGCATCCCCCCATAGTCCACAAGATGCTCTACTGCTGACTAGTCCTGATGGTTTTCATGCCTGGACAGGAGGGCTGAGGATCTCCAGGGATGGGCCTGGATAGGGTGATCCTTCTTCTGAGCCCTTCACTTGGGTTCCCACCTGCTGTTGTTCCCTGTACTCCTCTGAGCTGGTGGAGATAGGTCTGTGACAGGCTGGTGGCTCCTGAGACAGGCCTGGGAGCACCTGGGGCAAGGTATTATTTGGGCTCCCCCACCTGGCACACTCTGTGCTCCTGCCAAGGTGTGCAGACCAGCTTTTATCGCATAACCTAACAGTTTACCAACAGCATCTGGATTTTTTTCTTTATGCAGCCTCTCAACCCTCTCAAGACTTCGCTCCTTCAGAGCAGCACACAGAGCCCTGACCTCAGGCAGAGTGGGTGCAGCAGTAACTGCAGGGACACAGCTTCAAATCTGTCCCAAAAGTATTCAAAAGAGAATGATATTTCAGTTCCCTCAAAAAAACTGCAAGGAGATTCCTTCTAGTTTTAAATGCTAAGGGAGACAGGAACGCCTAGCTGTCCTCTGCTCTCAGCAGAGCTTCTGGATGCCAGCTATTTTTTATACACCAAATAATAGGCAGAACAGCGGCATGTTCTTTTCTTGTCGTGATAAACCTCACACCAAGGACACAGTGATTTGTCACACTAGGGGAATGAGAGAAAAGGGCAGAGTGATGCTGCATGAAATGCACCGCTGACTGTTCTATCAGAGTTTATTTTGGAGAGTGAGAAGGAATAGTGCTTTGAAGAGCTATAAACAGAAACCTCAGGGCCTCTCTCCCAAAGCCTTAGTATACAGATGGATGCTATACATTAATTTTCTCCAGGATTTCACTTTATACAATTCACGACAACTTTCACATACGCAAACATGTATGCAAGAAAACTGAAGAGCATGCTAACCATCCTGCTGCAACAGCTGCCCTCATGGGCTTCTGAGTATACAAGTACTAGAAGAATAAGCTAATCAAAATGCATGATCCCTTAACATATCTTATACACAAAAACATAAGGATGAAGAAAAACTACAGAAGTAGCTTATTATTTATTAACTAATGAAATAACCAGAGAACCCACCAAACCAATACAGAAAATGTGTGACTAGCAAAGAAAATTGGAATTTCCTTTAAATGGGAAGAACAGAAAAAAGAACTATAGCCCAGGAAGCAAGAGAGCAGCACAGCAGACCTTTTACAGAAGGGGGATAAGAAATAGAATTGATGGAGAAGGGCACTAGAGGTCAGTGTGCCTCTACTCCTGGGCCATATTAGAAAAGACAAGAGCACATAACTCAAAATTTAAAGAGCTTAGGGAAATTCCTCTTCTTTCTTTACAAGGCACTGGCCCCAAAACACTTGGCTTGCTAGAGCAACATGTTATCTGGAGAAAGATTTTTCTTACCCTCTAGAGAATTTATTGTGAGACAACAGGAAGATTACTTTTTTTTCCCTAAAAAAAATTTTTAAAAATGTTCTGACCTAAACAATCTGAACAATTATAGCATATGATTTTCTGAATGTTTTAAATTGCTCACAGTTGAAACCATCTGATGAGTGTTCTGCAAGCTAATGCAGCAACTTAATGCTCTGGCATTTTCTTCAATGCTTAAAAAAAGAAATCTTATGCAACATGAAATAAGGTATTTACAGCTCTGACATGCTTGCCAAGATTATCTCCTTCCAAGTGAGACATTATGTAAGAGAACATACTTAATGCATAATGGGCAACTGCTCACTCTTATTATTGTCTTCAAGTATACCTTTAGCAGCTACAGGACACTAAAAATCTTGAGGAAAGACATCAAAGAACAAACCCAACCAACACCTCATTATCCCGAAACACAGCCATAAATACAGAAGTTTACTGCAACATACTTAGAACTGAGCAGAACAAAGCATTTGCTCTTTATACTTTACTATCACGTTCACCTGACAAGATTTACGTATGTTAACTCAATAGATACCTGGAGGTGTGTACGTTTCTACCAAAGAGTGCACAAGAACAGACCGTCTTTTTGAAGGCATGGGCATTTTTCTCTCTTTGTATTTTGCGAGTGCTGCTTGTACTGCTTCAGTGTGGACATCTATATAGAAAACAAACAAACAAAAATGGTTAAGAGATTAAATTCAATCATTATTTCTTTCTAAAAACATAGAAAGCATCAATGCCATCTTTTACAGCTCAAATCCAAAGGCTGAATCATGCATGATGGCCCTTATGGCTTTAGTCCTGTGTAGCCCAATTGCTTTGCTTGCAGAAAGGAGCAGGTTCTCAGCTTCAGAGGAAGCAGCACTTCTTGGAGACCAGAAAGTTCCAAAGCTAAACTACAGTAACATGGTGTTCAATTCTGAAGCTGTGACAACTCTATCAATTGTTTCTCCTTCAGTGCTGTTTAGCAGGACTGGATAAATACGTCTGCCTCCCACTCAAATTCAGCTCAGAAGCAATGGTGTCAAAAGTTAAGGGAAGATATAAGCAGGGTCAAGTTGACATATTTTCCTCATGAAATCAGCTTGAAAAGGCTTTTCGAGTACTGCTTAAGAACACCCTGAAAAGCAAGTCTGAAGTTACAGAATACCTAGCACATTAGTTCTGAGCCATGATTTATTTTCATTTTTGGAGGAAATTGCAATGCAGATAGTATAACAGCACTGGACTCTTCATCCTTCAAAATCCACAATGGAAAAAGAAGTGAAAAAAGTATAACTTGAAGCTCTTACAAAAGAATGCAAGTAATAAAAAACAGAAAGAAGAGGCTAAATGTATATATAAAGAATTAGGGAAGAGACACAGTGTTTTCACTTTCCTGAAAGCAAAAATTACCCTAATATACTCATGGGGTATATTTTAACTATTCTTATTTTTAAGCCAAAACTGATATTAAAGAGGAATTTAGTGTTCAATAAAGACCACACTGGAGATAAAATTTAATGTATTCAAATAATTCTAAATTGCCTTCAGCAGATCTTTCTCTTTGACATATATATTTCAATGGTGTCAAAAGCTAAAACTTATGTGGAAAGAAAATTCATGAGAAGTGAACAGATGTCAAGGAGAAATGAGGCAGACCAAAAATATACTTCAACTTATGACCTAAGATTCAAATTTGTGAAAAACAAGTACTACATGTATACACTTACACATAGCTACAAAGGGCCCAAAAGCAAGTATTATGATTATGCTTTTGTCTTACCACATTTCTTTTATGTGGAAGCTGCTTTACAAGAATTGTGGAATGAAACTGTTCAATTGTTTAAAAAAAAAAAAGGCAAACCCAAACCACCAAACACAAGATGTATTCTTTCATTAACTATCTAGTATTCCAGCCTTAGCTGGAACACGTAACAGGTTGATAGACTGGTAGGTGTGAAACTCAGAAATGTGACATACATACACTTACACAACTTAGATATTAAAAAAAATATGTAATTTCTCTGCCCCATACCAGTAGGGATTAACCTTGATGACTACAACCAGTAAAGCTCCACATTTTATGGTACTCTTTTAAAACGGAAAGGTACCAGTTCTGGAACTAGTCCCTGAACCTGCTTTGGCCATGCTCAACATGAGGTTCCTCCTAATTTATTTTAAATATGCTGATCAATTCCAGGTAATTTTGACAAAGCAAGAGATGGGTTGGAGGAAAGCTAATCAGTATATATTTTAATGAAAATCAGAAGAGATTTTTGAGCATCCCAGAGAACAAAAGGCTACGAAACAGCAAAGCACAGCACATTGATATGAACCTGTTGGAAGCCTTGGCATGAAATGCTTTCCAAAAGCAGCTGTGTCCCACTGCAGTGGATAAACACCTGACACTTGGGGGACAACTATTCAATTCTCCATCTCAAAAACAAATTACAAATGCTGCCCATAAACTCAGAAGTATGATTTCACCAGAGGAAGCTTAATGCAATATGTTTCTAGCCAACTCTAACAACAGATACTGGCAGACGACTTTCTTTCTGAACTTCTATTCTTAAGTAAATGAGACAAAAATCACCACAGCTTGATCTGACATCTTTTCCTGTGTTAGATGAAAACTGTTCCATTTCCACACATTAAAATCCCCCCCCGCTCCAAAGTATGTTCAACACCATGTACTTCAGACATCTAACTTTTGGTCCCTGACTACACAGCACGATTTACTTCAAAACATGAGATCAAAGAGACACCGCGAGAGAAGCAAGTTAAACCCAGTACTGGAAGAGCACAGCGCCTTTAAGAGAAACACCAGGAAAAAAAACCCAATCCACTCTTAACCAAAAATCAGGAAGCTGCTCTTCTTAGTCACAGGTCCAAATGAGAAACAAATTGTTTCCTTCAGCATGGCAAAATGGATCAGAAAAATCAGAATAAGCCCTGTGCATATGGTCCCAGACACCACCTAACTCTTTGCAGTAACAATGTCAATTTTCAAGTCTGTAGCTCCCCCCAGATAATCTGTTCAGTGCTGTGTTTAAAATATATTATACCACCTGTATGTTCTTACAAGACTTAGGAATTTACTAGGTAGATGCTTGTCTCAAATAAGAACTTTTTGTGCAACTAACCTGTGAGGTTCAAGGACAATGCTGTTATGAAGGAAGAAAAAAAAAATAAAAAAAACCTAATAACTTCTTAAACTTCTGTCTTTTGAGAAGATTTTTTTTTTTTTATACTGGGCACAATGTTCGATTTTTGCTGCTGTCCTTCACACCAAGGAGCTGTTAACAGATGTCTTATGAATTTTAAAATTCATTATCCTCTCCATATGTCTCCCTGCCCCCCTTCCCAATATCTGCACTACTGCTTTTTGTCAAGTCCTGATCTTTAGGTTTGGACCACCACCATAAATGTCCACTGTTGAAGTTTATTCTCACAGATACCCAGAAGCAAACCTCTTAATTTCACAAAACTCCAGAAAGTTTAAGCAGAACTCAACACACTTGTTTTGCTGTGTTACTTAGATGCACCAGGGACCTTACTGCTATCCATAGACTTGAGAATGTTACTTAAATTAAAGGTTATTTTTGCAGCCTTAAATATTTGGGGCAAAATGCCAACTTTGGAGGACACATTTCCATAGCAGAACTTTCAGCCAAAACTAAACTGCATGTTTTTAAAAATGATGGTAACTATTAGATGCATTCACTTCAACCATGCATGTATCTCTATAAAATTTTTGTTACATTAACATCTGGTAGGAAGAAGGGGAACGTAACAAATGGTTTTTGTTGAGAAAAGGTCTTCCAAAGAAGAAAAATAACACACAATATTTATAGTCTGTATAAAAATTCATTAAGTTATTAAATAACATTGCAGATAAAAAAATGAAAGCATTCTTAGCTAGTTGTGTATTTGGGGAATGGAAAGGACTAGCTTCAGGCAAGGGTGTGCTGAGGCATTTAGCAAAGTAGAGTGGGACAGGTCATAACATCACAAAATTTGTGTTAGCAAGCATGGGAACTACTTTTTATTTCATTTCCAGAGGGCAAAATCAGCACCTCCTCCTCTAGCCCTCCTACTCCCACCCCAAAACATGGAAAATACTGGATTAAATGATAAAAATGCAACTAGAAGACAGCCAGGATAAATTTTTATTCTGTTTCATGTTTTATTTTTATAGTGCCGATTTAACTCATCGGTTCCTTCTGTACTCATTAAGATCTACTTCCAGCTTGAAATTTTTCTTTTAATATCTTGTCCTTGGATAACAACTGAGTAGGACTATCCTCTCTCAGCCACATAAATTAAGTAATCTGTTTCACTTCCCTGGAATGCTTTGTTCCTGTTCCACATTTCCTTTAAGAGCTTTTCTACATTATGTACAGGATATAAACAGACTTCACTAAAAAAAAAAAAGTAAAAGGAATGAAATAATTTTAAAGCAGCAGAACATTTAGGGTACAAAATTCATAAATTACCATAAATTAAAGTTTGTTGGAATTGCAAAAAGAAGCTCTCTGACATTGTCTATTACTAAATTCTTAAAAATTTACTGTGAAACCAATTTAACATATAAGAACTGTGGGCTTCAGTTTTCTTCAGTGGATTAAATAGTCATTAAAATCAGATCAAATGTGGTCTGTGTTACATCATACTTCTGAGAAGGAACACAAATGTTCAACAGTGAACACTGGAAGAGATGAACCCAGCATCTTATTAACATGAAGATTATGCATACCAAAGTGAAAAAAAACACCCATATGCTGCCATCCAAAAGCAGAAGAAAAAGTCTTGAAAAATGTTCTATGTTTCTGCACTTTATCAAGCTGCTAACAACCATCAACAATTTATTATTGATTAAAAACATTTTTTCCTTCCTCCATTGTAGCAAATCATATAATCTTCTCTTCCATTTTAGGCACCTCATTTTCTTTCCTTCTACATGACCTTAAGAAAGTATGGGAGAGGAAAACTGAGAAATAATTTGTGGACTATAAACCACCTAAACTCTTACACCCTAAACCCTCCAGCTACTAGAAGAGCATTTTTCTTTCCTGTTTGTAGCCTCTGCTTAGTTATCAGCCTCTGATTCTTGTTCCTGCCTTTGGCAGAGGAAGAAGAATTTCTACAGTTGCTTGAAGAAAAAATGGCATTTGTAGGTTGACCAGTTTCCCTTCTGCTCACAGATCTCCAAATACCAGCAGCTAAAGCAATAAGCACTGTCTGCCTCTACAAATGGTTGCTGCAAACTAGCGTCCCATGTGATTGCATCCCTGCGACAAGGACTGCCAGTTACAAAAAAAAAAAAAGGTAAAAATAATTTTTAAAAAGCTAGTATGATTCCAGGAAGGCTGGTAGAGCAGTGCGGGATCAAGCTCTATGAAGGTAAAGGACAGAGGAAAGGACAAAAGGAGAGGGAGAGAGCTGCTGTATACTGCATGCTGCTGTACAGGTATCACGTCTGCATGCTGAGCAGACTTGCTGCTCATCTGGAGCAACTCCCCAAATACATCTCTCTCCTGTTCCAGGCAAGCTGGCAGAACAGTGTGTATATCACAGCTGTATCAAGAACACTAACCAGAAAAAAGTGCAAGATTGGGAAGCGAAAGTATAGCTGCTGAGAAAGCTTTTTCAGACACCCTAAAGGCTTACCAGCTAACTCATTTGTGTTCTTATCCAAAACCAGGCAGCAGTGGGACTGAACATAGGAGAAGGCACAGTGCCTCTACCAGAAACCGCACACCCTCCCTGAAAGAAAAGCCAGCAACAACAACAATACACCCTCATACCAAGTGTCCCCTGAATTGAAGGTATGAGCGTGTTAGCGCTTATCACGGACCAATGCTTGCAAAGTCTTTGCATTTCTCACTTTGACACTGTCTTCGTTTAACAGAACAAAAACTTGGTTAAAGCACTGTAAAGTTAACTGCTGTTCCGTAAACTCTTAGGTACCTTAGTAGCCTACAGTATTGATGGTATTCACTGTTGGAAATTTTTTTGTAATATTTACTGCTTGAAGCCAAAAATCTGTGGATGATAAAAACTGTAGTTAATTTAAATGGACAACTACTCAGGGAAACTATTAAAAAAATGTGCTTACAGCTAGTAAATGGCAGATTAATTGCATAAAAAGGTAAAATTGTTTTGCTTGCTTATTTTAAGTAATTGATGTTGATGGCTCTAAAACAACTATAATTGCTCCACAAAGAGATCCTGTTCTATGAAAAGTTGCATTCCACCCTCATCAGCTGCTCTTGAAAAGGACACAGCAGAACTGATGATATGCAAAGAAAGGAAAAAAAGAAATAAAGACTGGAAGGAAATAAAAAAAGAAGAAACAACACACCCTCCACTCCCCCCAGAAGTCTAAAGAATAAATAAGGCATGCAATTGATAGAAGAAGCAATTCCACCCAGTACCAAGAATTACAGCCTAAAGCTGTTTAACTTTTACAACAGGTAATGTGTGTCAACATACAGGGAAATTTAAAAAGGTAACAACATTTCCAGCTGCTGGTGGTGGACATCTTTAAGTAGAAATGCTTTTAGCATAGCTAGAATTTCTCAGATAATCTGGGACTGCTTTGTGAAGCAAAACTGACTGAGTATTGGGAGGAACAGGTGTTTTCTGACATGTCTTGCCAGCCTTTCTATTCAGGTTCTATGTACACATAAATCTCACAGCATGAATAGCCATGTAAGAGAGTATCAACACTGATGTGAAGCGTTTTCAGACTCAAATGAACTAGACAATTCAACATATATTAGAATCCAACTAGTAATACTTTCAAAGAGGAAAAACACATGCAACAAACACCTTGCATTTTTCTTTCAGTCCATCTCTACATTGTATTGTAAAGACATTAGTTTAACCTAAATCAAGTCAAGCAAAACCATCACTGTTTGGTTTTGATACACTAAGCCTTGTCGTATACCACTCATGGGAAAAAGAAATCCAATTACATGTGTTACAAATAAGAATTTCTTCCCCGGGTTTAAACTTCAAACTGAAGAACACATTCTAGGCAAGAACTTTTATATGGAAAATGAGTTAGTGGAGCAGTGATGGGAAACCACAGAAGGACGTGGCAGTCCATACAAAGTACTACCTAGGGTTTTGGCATTGGCCAGTGATAAATACAAGAAATAACATAAAACCCCTACACATCACGCTTCATCTTGAATAACTGTCCACTGGCAGTTTTGCCTGAACACTTTGGGCCATTCAGAAACACTCACATTGGGATGTAAAAATATCAGCTGAGCTCTAGACTGACGAGACTGCGAGCAGTACCTCAGAATCCCTGAAAGTCCATTTAAACAATTTTAAAATTCCGCCCTGGTGAGGCCACATTT
>VZTV01016722.1:0-10811 GCA_013400875.1 Anhinga rufa | reverse complement strand
AATTTCTGAGCCTATAAATGTTCAGCTTCACCTACAATCCCACTCACAAAGACGTTTGGGAAATCTTTGATGATCCCAGCTAACGTGTGATTGGTGAGAGAAGGAGACTCATAGGCTGTAATTTCCCTACATCTTGGACTGTAATCTTCCTGCATTTTACACAAGTGATTCTACTTACACATTTCAGAGGTGATAAAATGTATCACAAATGAGCTATTGTGTCCATTCCCTGAATACTCATCTCAGGCTGGGAAAAAAATTTCTCTTTGCACTTTGATATTTATTTCCAGGTGTATTTATTTCTCTGGTAGGCATTTGAGATGTGGGTGCTGAAAAGACGCATGCATGTACTTAACGTTATATATGTGAGTACCACCATTGATCTCAGCAGGACTACCCTTTGTCTGAAGTCAGTGAGACTACTCATGTCTGAAATTGGGCAAGTAAATTAAACCCTTTCAGGATCAGGGTTAAAGCAAACATTTTTTTCCCTCAACAGTTGTGAATGAAAAAAAAAATCGTTTTCAGAACTAGTATTTCCTTTTCTTGACACTTTTGCTACCAATAACGCTATCTCAGTTCAGACACTAATTCTGCTCTATTTTTCCTGCAGTTGTAAAATTCCCTATTGGAATTTTTTGTAAAACTGAGATTATTCTTGTTTTCACTGCAAACCCGGCTAACTTTGAAGTATTCTATGCTACCATGTAGCCACATTGTAGGGGTGTTGATTGGTTTCCTGAGCAGTTAAGTATATCTACTGCATGTGGTTCTTTTCTATTTTATGAGATTCATATGCCACACTACTCACTTTTATGCCTCTGGTTCTTCGTTAAGGAGTGTGATTAACATCTATCATTGTCAAATTTGCATTGAAATAGAAACCATTGCTTTGAAGCATCACAGAGTTGAACTCCATGTTCTGGAACTGATGTGATTCTACACACACCACTCATCCTAACATGGTTTCAGGTTAAGGCCAGTTGCTGCATATCTATAACTCACAGTTTTATCCACCCTTTTGACCTCTCTGGAGTGCTCCTTCAAATCTCCACTCTCGTGCTTCATCTTGTTGGTCAGCTAAGCATTCTCAGTAAGTACAGCTGGACTTCAGCAAATGATGCTTTTCCTTGCCAGACTGTATAAACAGCAATAAATATAACAACTAGGCAACATACTTCAGTCGAAGTGTTACTTATATTGAAGAGGAGGAACGAGATTGAAGAAAAAGGAGGTTATAAAACAACAAGAATCTGTATTCATATCCATCTTAAACTAAGATGGGGTACCCAAGGAAAAGCCTGATTTCTTCAGACTGCAAAGAAATGTGAGAAGCAGTTCCACAATAGTCCTATAGATGGAATAGGAAGTTTTTTCTGTCTGTTGCCCTTTCACACGCTGCTTCTCATAAAGCCACATTTGGTGATAGTCAAAGAGGCAGGACTTCCTCAAATAATAGCTCATATATGGCCATTTACACTTTAGAAGTGTTTAACTTGAAGGTATCCTACCTCCACACTGTATTACCGAGTAAGGTTATCTGCTCATTCTACCAGCAACCAGCAATTGAGTACACATATTCAATTAGCAATCATTCCAGTAACTCAAACACAAGTCAGTATTAACACAGTAAGCAATGTAGTCCAAATATATGTTTATTATACATTTATATATATCATTCTGTAGATTCTAATACTAATTTTAATTTTATATACTCCTTTCCAGCCCAAAGAGATTCCTGTTCCTGTGTTCACAGAGAAAATATTATCAGCTGCATAATAAACTTGTGAAGGCATTCTTTAGTAGTGACTGAAATTGGATGTCCTAAAACCATAGATAGATTGCATTAGATCCATTGCTGTGAAACTGCTGAATCAGATACCAGCCGTAGAAATGTCTCCATTTCACAAGAAAAGAGTCTGGCTAGCATTTTCTTGCGAGTCTGGAAATACTCAGCCTAAACTGATACTTTTAAAGCTGTGATTTTGTTTCCTGGCAAATAACATCCAGAGAGATCCCAAATTATTTCCTATAATGGAGTCATAAAAAAAAAAATCTTGAGAACTGTTGTCTAACCCACTTCTACTTTCAGTTTAGTCCTTCCAAATGATTAGTGAAACAAGCAGCACTGGGCAGAAAGCAAATACAGTGAAGACAGTTGAAACAGTAGAAACAAGTTAAAGAAACAGTTTTTAGCCTGTTTCCTGAGGAAATGTACTTGTATGTGCATCTGTTCATCTGCCTGTTTGTACCTCTAAGTCCTGATACTCTGTCATTGCTTGTCAGTTTTAACCAATGTGTAGAGGACATAGTGCAAAATACTGCTGCACTCAACCCTGATTTGTCCTGAGGGAGTCCACGTGGGTGAAAGATATCATGAACATCCCAAAGAGAAGAAAAGCCTTGGTCAGTGTTTACACTTCAGAAGGCACCAGACAAGCCAGCTTTAAGACATAAATTCTCAGGAGCCCAGTCCTACTTTTCCTGTTCCTCTGGGAACTAGTTATTGACCCAGCCATTAATTATTATCAGGACTGCTGATCACTAGCATCAAGTTCACTGCAACGCATATAGAGGCATATACAAAGTGACTCATCAGTTAATGGTTGGGAATACACTTGTAGACAGTCAGTATTTAAACATTGCTTTGATGTAAGTGATAAGAACAGTCATAATAGTACTTCAGAATTGCATATTTGTTTGTTTTCCACCACAGATTACAAAAAGGATTCAGGAAATGCATAAACAATTTACTTCCCTTTCACAGAAGAGGCAAATGGGGCATGGGGTACCAGTAATGTGTAGAGATGAAAAGAGATCCCATATCCATCTGGCTCCAGCACTGACTTCTGTTTGGTTATGTTACCAAATAACAGCAGGTCCCAGAGCTGTAGTTAGTAAATACCATCACCCCAGAGCCCATGCCAGGAAATAGAGACCCGTACAGTTTTACTGATATCACTCAGTATCAGAGCAAATAGTAGGAGTGAAAATGCTCACTTCTGCCTCACCTTCTAAACATTAGGCCATGCTCCTTTCTCAGCTTTATGAATCTACTATATATAAAATTGCCAAATCACCATATAGTTAAGCGATTCCAGGTTCATATTACATTGTGGTTGGGAAGATATTTTCAAATACTGTTTAAGCTTACAATAATTCTTCAGAACTTGTTTTTATATTTGCCTGTGGCCTTTTATCTCTTCCTAGTGCAGACAGGGACCTGACTCCATTAATCTGCAACTGATTTGTGTGATGGCAACATTTCCAGCTGCATAAGTGCTGTAACATCTACACCTAAATTAGCTCATGAGTCAACATATCTAGTTGGGTTATTACATGTATTGCATCAATTATCTACAAATGAAATACAGCTGCGTTGTCTGTTGCCCCATTTTAAAACATCCACTTAACGAGCCTTAGAGCTCAAAAAGATCAGGAGCATTTGGTGACAACAAATAAAAAGGAAACCAAATCTGGTCCTGTATTATCCAGCTGTAATTTTTTTTTTTAGTAGAATTGAATCAGATATTTACCATAAACATGGGCAGTACTTTTAGTTTATTTGCTAAATAGGAGTTGGACACAGGAAGCACGGCTGGGTCACAGTCAAAGGCTTTCACTTGCAAAACAAGGTCACCCAGGTCTTTGTGACAGACACTTGAATTAGAAAAAGCTTCTTTTCCAGCAGTTCAAGATCAGGCTGACATTTTGATGGATCCTTCTTAATCTTTTTCACATTTTCTTTTACTAAACAGGGCAGCATCACCATGGCCTGGCAGTTTCCTCCATTTCTGGGAGGAGGGGGAGCAGGGGAATTAGAGGGGAAGCACAGAATTGGGGGCTGGGAAGTTGTCTCCATATTTTCAGCAGCTGAAAGAATCTCCAGAGAGCTCCCAGATTGCCTGTATAGTTTTTTATGTGCAGCAGGTCGGGCACCTGTTTTCAATTGCATCTTCAGATCAGAAGATCCTCCTTCTTGGGGTCTGCAAGCCTGGCCATAGCATATAAAACGTCCTGTGCATATGGCTGTCATTTTGGTTTTCTTTGCAAATTATTTCTGTTCTGTGTGTAGGTGAGGGGCTTGTTTGAGGCCTGCTTACATCATACATATGGAACTTGATCCCCACTGTAGGAAATGTGTACAGAGGGCATTTATTTAAACTTTTGGTCAGTGGGGGTCATTCTCATTGTAAATGGATTTTCACTCATAAACTATACAAGATTAGTTTAAGTCCTCACTGGAGACCCCAGCTTTGCAGAAATCATGGCACATGAAAGCAAGATGACTTCTCGTTCGAGCTGGTCCCTGTGCAACTTTCAGATGCCGGCACATCAGCCCAAAGCTTTTGCATGACTATCTGTCACAGCTGCAGCAGTCAGCACTGGGGAAATTCCACATTACAAGAAACTGTGGTACACCAGTTCCTGGGAAATAGCTGTTTCAAAGAAGAAGTGGGATCACCAGAAGGAAATTGACCCTTCCACTCACATGAAGGTGGCCTCATTGCCTCTTATTTTGCAAATCCTAATGTCGGACCTGGAGACAGAGCCATGCTGTTGGGTTAAAACCTGAGTACAATTTCAAACACCTGCGTTTGTGGGGGTCTAGAGGCCAGTGCTTGACTGAGTTCATCACTGAGGTATAGTTTGGGAATGGAGGTCAGTCAGCTAAAGCAGGTGGAAAGGAAAGAAGAAGGAGAAAAAAGCCTTTAAGAGAAATGGGTAAACTATGGGTTAAGCAGGCTTTCCATTCACAAGATGTCACAATAAACAATAAACTTGCCTGAGGAAGCAAGTTAGCACTCCTCTTGCCCCAGGGAAGTACACAAGATGAAAAAGTGACCAGAGAAGATGTGGGAGCCTCAGTGAGAAAAAGAAGGCTGTCCCATGCACTGAAGCCTCCTCATGGGTCTCAGAGACCTCAGTTCTCATGCTGCAAAGCAGGTGCCTCCAAGGTAGACATCTCCATGCTGCTAGCGGCAGCCCCTGTGATGCTGTCCACCCACCAAATAGCTGAACCAACTTCTCATAAACAACTTTTTTTTTAACTAATGAAGCCACAGTTTGGTGGGGTCAGTGAGGGGGTGTGGAAAAAAAACAGGTTGGGAGGCAGAAGTACAAGAGAAGTTAGATGTCACCCTCTAAAGTGACCTGCGCAGGAGGCCAGCTCAGTGGCTTTCTCCATGAGACGCATGGCCTCCCACTGCCTGCCCCAAGCTACCAGCCTGCCTCATGGGGTGCCCAGACTTCTGCCAGGACCCCAGGGCCACAGGAGGGTCTCCAGCCTCCCCGCGGTTGCCTACAGTGCTCACGAAGGGGAAACTGCACCATAAGGCCCAGAGCTGGCCACTTGCACATGGAGGAGCGAACAAATGCTGCTCTCCCAGGCGCTTGAGTGAAGTTTTGGTTTATAATATCAAAACACGCTTGACGCTTACATTCCTCTGGACAAAGGCTTTCACACTTGAGACCCCCAGTGTTTTCCTTCCCATTATCATGATTACAGAGCATGTAATCCCCCTTCTCCTCTTTTTTTTTGCCTTCATTTGATCTGTCATCAAGGAGCTGTTTTCTTTGCTCCTCTGGCCGCTGTGCCCCTCCCAGCCCCAGCCATCTTTGGGAAACACACTCAGGCACACATGGCCTTTACTGTAGGGCATCCCTCAAAGCGAGGAAAAAAACCAAGATCAAAAAGTCACAAGTGTAGCAGATGTCAAGTGGTCCCTCAAGACCTCTACTTAACCCCTTCCTCAGGCTTTGCTGGACCTTGACAAGAAATCAATCAGAAGGAAAAGCAAAGCTTTTCTAAAACTTTATTGTGTTTTATTATAAATCAGGGCTCAGTTTATATATCCCAATGCCTTGCTAGACTACAGGAAACATTTAATGAAGCCAGAGCTGGCTTAAAACCCTGGCTATGAACCTACTTACTACTAATTGGGGTTGTTTATGACTTTATGTAATAAAGTTTGACATTGCAAACTGTGAACACTTTTTACAGTACTTCCTTCTCTTTCTACCCCTGAAATGTCATCTAAAACCAGGTGTATGAAATGTCTGTGCAGCAGTTAAGCAATCAATGCCTCTTATCTAAATGACAGAGATGTATGGGGCATTTAAAGCCTAATGATTATAAATGGGGGAGAAAATAAGCGTGGAGGAACTTTTCCATCTTTTTTCTCTAAGTACAGTATGCCTTGAAAATTTATCATATTCTCTGCAAGCCACCTCAGGATTGCCTACAACTCCTTACACAATGAAAAATTGCAAACCATTTTGCAGAGGGAAAATATCTTCTCAAATTGCAGCTTTGTCTACAGTTTGGGGAATACTGTCCAAGTTAAAACTGAAAAAATTGTAATAAAAAACATGAAGTCAGCCTAAAAATGTAGAAAACCCTGAAAACAGTTTGTTGGAACAAACCTTTGAAAAATTATTTTCCTGTGAGCACAGTGGATTTTCAAGGTCCTCTGAAAACTGGGGTTTTTTTTCTACCTGTGTATTTTATTCTGAATCAGTTTTGGTTTTCAGCTGCTGGTTCCAGTTCTGCAATCAGTTCTACCTTGGCAGACCTTTTCACCTAGGCAGAGATCCTGTGAGGGCTTTTCATCTTTGCACAAGACGTAACTCCCCCAGTTAGATCAGATTGCAGGATTAGGGCCTGAGCATGAATACATCCAGTCCTTGCAGGAAATGCTTGACTTGGCCAAAGAAGTGTAACTCAAGAAACAACACTCTACTTCATATGGAAAAAACAACTTCACTGCATAAACTTGTCTCTAGCGTTCTGCTGCTACAACTATTAGCTACAAGAAAAGGTGACATTCGTTCCTTCTCTCTTGCTGATCCTCTGCCAGGATCATTTTGGAAGAGTAAAAGTACGAATGAATTCTGCGCAGGCACAGAGGTCTGTAATTATGGCTCTTCATGCATGACTGGCACCTTTATTGTGTATGATGCAGTTTGATCTTTATCTGCCTGATTACAGGCACAAGGAGAACAGGGGCATGACCTTCATCTCTACCTTACCACCCCCAGCAGTGTGGGGAGTTTCAGCCCATGGTCTGTCTTATCACTGGCAATCCAGCCACTTTCCAAGCCACAATAATGGAAGTTTCTGTCCAGAGGCTGCAGCACATGTACATTTTATCTATTTATGCATCACAGCCTTACGTCCTTGGAGGACCTCAGCCACACCACCACATACAAACCAACTGCACATGCACAGTAGGTTCAATGCCAGATCCACTTTCAGTGGCTCTACATAAGTCAAACCCTCTCCCATTAATTTTTTCCTCATAACTGATGTCCTCCACCAAGCTCTACCTTGCCTGCTGGCTGAGGAGAATGAATTTCACATATTGAAGCATATGATGGGAGAGACATCCAGCTAGAGGACTGAAGGTGGAAACCCAGAACACGTGAGCTAGCAAGGACTAGATCCAGCATCATGGACCTAAAACACCAGAGGACACAGGGTGACATGCAAAAGTCAGACCATCATTGATACACAAAATTTGACCTGAACTTAATACCCACAGGACAAAAGCAGACACCATGCTCCAGGGAACACAGAATCATGCATACCTCTGTGAACATCCACTTTTGCATGAGCTCTGGGCCAGGGTTGGCAATACTGGGACAGTCTTATAAGTGCATCTAGGGATCTAAGCATGTTACTGCAGACTCACTGGGATTTTCAATCAAGTCTAAGCAGGATGGATGTCTGGCATCAAATTATCCTAGGACTTGAGCTGCTAATTCATCTTGGTGTATCTGAAGAGTTCAGAAGCATCTATCTCCTAAGATGTCTGAATACCTTTGAAAAGCTGGCACTTACATCTAGGGTCTATGGAACATTGCCTCATTACATACTTATCTGAGTGCATTCAAAATGCTTCTAGTTAAGACAAAGAGGGCCAAATCTTTCCCCCGCCTCCCCTCCAAATTGTCATAAAAATGGCTGGAACATAGCTGGGATTCTCAGTGCAATACTTCATGTAGCATTATATATTATTCACTTAGCTCCTGTACCTAAGGAGTTTCTGTCTGTGTCATTTATAGATAAAATACTATCAAGTCAAGTCAGCTTCTCTTTTTCCTTGATGTCCAAAGAGGATAAAAATATAGTGCAGGTGTAATTAATCTTTTTAAAAAGCAGTTCACCTTTCTCTAAGTACCTCCACTATAGCATAAGAGAAAAAAGAGAAATGGCCTTCTCTAGTGCTACAGGATTTCTCTCTTTAATCAAAAGCATTTGATGGCTGATCATTAATAACATGTTTGTCAGTAACTGTAGTCTGGTTCAAACACCATTCTTTGAACTGGAGTATCATATTTGGGTACATTGCAAGTCCACAGTGATTTTTACACAGCGTTTTATTTTACCTTTTCCTTGTGTCAAGAGATTCAAGTTACATATGAACTGACAGGCAGATGCAATAGATCCTCTGCAGAGAATGATGGTAGGCAATGGGTTTTGTAACTTTTCAAAGTGGACTGCCATATTTCAAGTGTCTAACCTGGTGATGAATCTGCTATCATTTACCATCAAATGCTTTGGTCTCTGCCTTCAGAAATGCTTTTTTTTTTTTTTGCCTTGTCATGAAATACAAAGAATGACCAGTTTTTCTTTTATTAAAATCCACACCAAAACTATAACACACTTCAGCACAAGCAGGGCAAAACCCAAAATAATCCCATTAAATCAAGTAATATGGCAACCCAACATAACCTGGAAGAGATATCATTGTCACAAACATCTTCCACAGCCATTAAAGTCTGTAAGAATGTCTAACTGAATATTTCTGACAGTTGAATAGCAGCAAATAAATATTAAACAGTTTGAGGAGATATAACTTTTTGTGCCAGACCCACATATTGTATCAGTCTCTGATCTTTGAAAGAAAATAATTATTCTTTGTCAGAAAAAAAAAAGGCAAAAGGGATATGAAATTTTACGAATATTTCAGAGAGTTTAGGATTGTTCTGTTTTGCCTAATGTCTGATATTGGCATACACAATGCAGAGAAATGACAGATTGATGGTCACCACAAATATCAAAGAATATCACCTGCTGGCCCAAATATGTTATACCCGTATGGTATCAGATTCTTCTTGTGCTTTTTATTATGGCTTACTTAAAAAGGTCAGGGTAGACTGAGAATCCCAGTGAAATTCAATCTCTCCATTTAACAAGGAATCTAGTAAGATGTCTTGAATAGGATAAGAAATCTGTATTTTGAGGACTAGAGTAATCCCAAGGGAGCCTTATCCTGGCCACAGATGAAATACAACAGATCTGATACTTTATTCATAGCCAAGCAATATTTTACTTCTTATTTCTGAATTACAGTTATATTTCTTGACTTTTCAAGAAGTAGCTCTATGTACAGAGCATAGGCTTTGTAAGGGACACTATAGAGGAGTAGGAGCAGTGGTAAATTGTCTTTGCACAATTTTTTATATATAAGTGTAATTATAATAAAAATATCTCTGCCCAAACTCAGGAACACAGAAGCCTTGAACGAAGAATCCATGTATACTAGTAGCAATTTATTTGCCCACATATCTCCTCTGTAAGGTATATGAGGAACAGGGGAATATGACCTCATTGAAGAATGAATGGTTTCCTCATCCAGATTCCCATTAGCATACAAACCATAACCTCACATTTCAGAATATCAGATTCAGTCCCACAAAACAGTATGCCACACCATAGTCCTTTGTCAACTCCTCTTTTCCAGAATGCCAAGAAACTGTCCTGTTTAACACTGTGACAAGATAATAGCCTCATATACTTTTCTCCTACCTCTGATGGAGGTGTTTGCCCTTCAGAGGTTATTGGCTTTTTAGTGTGTGCACACAAATAACTGAAAAATAAGTCAGTCTAAGACAGATGTCTCCCAGCTTTTAAATACCACTTCTGCTGGGGAAAAAAAAAATATCAGGTTTTTTGTTACCAGGATGCTTGCTTTCCTTCACCTGGGACCATGCCACTGTCAAGAATGGAAAGAGGACTTCTTTACAGACAATCTTTGCAGCCTAGAGTCCATCCTTAGGCACTGTTTATTTATGTTTGACTATTGAATGCAATTAGTCCCCCTGCTGTTGTAACTACTAAAACTGCATGCAGTTTCTTCTGAAGAAAAACAATAGTCAGGTCCCTTTTGCTGGGCAGTAGACTCTTGCCTGCAGACAAAATATAGGCAGCATTAAGAAAAAGGCAGCTTTTAGAGTTACATGCAAGGCTTCACTTTTCAGCGCACTCTGCAACAAAAAGCAGAACCGTCAGATAAGTATGTGCAATAAAAGGCAAAGTGTTCTTACAGCATCCATCATCCCTGACAGTACACTTACAAAATCCACACCCCCTTTTTTTTCTCTGTTCTACTCTCTACCATCAGTCACTCCCTTCGAGCCACAGGTGGAAACCATTGAAGTGTTCTTGAATTATTTGTTAGCATATGATGTGTGTAGTGTATTTCTGGGTGAAATGGGTTCTGAGAAGCAGCTTCTGAAGGATGAGTCAGCCTCTCACCCTTTGTGAAAGCCTCTCAGGAGGGTATTCCTCTGCCATGTCCCTACATTAATGTCAATGAGATGATAGGAGGAGTGGAGTCAGGAGATACTGTAGACTGTTCTCCTTAGCTGACACATGTCAAAGCAGTCCCAAAGCCTGACTGAAGCATCAGGAATGTCTACTAAGAGATATAATTCAAGGAATTATAAACAGGACCCTGATTTGGTTTCATGTTTTTCCCTGAACAGGCTAAAATCTGGCAACAGGTGACAATTCAGCCCATAGC
>VZTV01016712.1:336-12236 GCA_013400875.1 Anhinga rufa | reverse complement strand
ATTCTGTGATTCTATGAATATTACATTTCATTGTGCCTATTTGGGATCATAATCTATTACTGCAGAATCTAAGAATGGGAGTGGTAATTGGATACTGAGAAAGCAGAGGACTGTGTTGTACATCATCTTAGTGACATCAAAGATTATAAACTTTGATTGAAAGATTGAAAAGTTATGTGACAAAGGTATAGAAATATATACAGATAGTTTTATGCAATGAAGCAAAGGTATGTATTTCAACTGAAGCTAACAAGTGGTGTTTGTCTCCCAACTAAGTGTAACCATCTGGGTAACTTTTTAAGTTAGGTTTTTAACCTTAGTCTATTCTTTATCTGTAGTCCATGGGAACCACTCGTCTCTTCTAAAATAGGTGTTCAATGTAAACTGGATGAATAACTGCTTCCGTGAACTGAAGAGAAAGCCTAGGTGATAATAGTAGTCACTTAAATTTTTCACAAGCTGAAGTGAGGTTGAATGAATCTAACACAACTGAGAGAAATATTTTGCTGAAGTGGGGAACTAGATACAGTATTATTTATTACTATCTCATGAAGCTGTTAAACAAACTAAATAAAAACACTTCATTCATTAGAGTATAATCAAACAAAGCAAATTAAGATAAATAATAGAAAAGTGAGCATTTGTGTCACCAGCTTTATTTTTTCAAAGCATTGTGAAGAGAAAGAGAATAGGAAAGGTTTCTCATGCACCATATGCATTTTCTTAATTCCTCTAGATATTAAAGCCAAAGGCTTATAGAACATATGATGTTCTTAGGCCTCCATCAGACTAAGTAAGATTAAATATTTAAAGCAGTCAGTGCCTCTAAACTGATGAACAAATTATTCAGCTACTTTACTGATAAATATTTCTGCATTATTTCAGTGGTGGAAGTTAGTTTCCAGCACTTTCAGAAGTCTTCATATAATAGTATATATTTTAATTCTCTGGCATGTTGTTTTCTAGGAATTTCACTAAAAGCACCAGGAAAATTATTCTGAATAAAATGAAAAGTTATGATTTCTCACTTTCTGTATTGTTTTTTCATTATTCATCTTTGTAAAAATAGAGATGAAACAAAGTCTTCTTTCAGCTCCCTCTAATGGCAAAAGTCCTTTTGAAGGAAGTCCTAGTATATAAGTTAGCAACACTTTTGTAAAGAAAACAGGTGATGATAACATCCCTGTTTATAAAAGTTTCAGAGCACCAAGATGGTTGGCATTCTTTAGAATTCTGCTCTAGGACAGACTTCCTCAGCTCCCAAGGTTTTAATATCTTTTTGATCTCCTCAGAAGCTAACCTTATCATATAGATCACATCATTGTTCTTTGAATTAAGAGTTCCTATTTGAGGACCTACCGTCACATCATCTAGTCAGACTGCCATGTTCGTGCTTGAAATCCTTTGGTGTAACTGAGATCAGTGAAACAAGTGAAGCAAAGCACATTGCTTGTATGGTCCTATCTGTCACTTGTTTCTGAGACACATTCTCTCTGTGACTTCAGCTTTCAGTGCTTACTGTAGTGGCTTACTTAATTGCATATTTTATTCTAGCTTTCCTAGGGCACTTGCTGATACCTCTGCATTAATTGAGTCTTTGATGTCTATTTTAAATTATTAAGGTTTGCTTATAGAAAACAAATCATGTTCTTGACAGCTGCTTCCCACTTTCTTCCTTAATATAGCACCATCTGTATTTATGCACGTACTCTAGACCACTTATTAATTTTAAGTATAGAAAAGCCATAGTATAATTATATGTGTAGATTAACTAAAGTATTTTCTGCTACTATTTCTTTTCTGTACAGGATAATACAATGCAGAACAGATAGAAGGTAGAATACAGTCATTTTTCTGCTGAAAAGGGTCCTTTTTTTTTTAATTGTGCCTTTCAATATTTAGACTTGTGTTTTTTTATATTACTCACATTTTTGTAACCAATAATTGAGTTAATAAAAATAAAAAAAATCTAGATACATAAGTACAAAGTAAAATGCAGTATTTCCAAAATCTTTAATTATAGTGTAATCTATGTTAGAAATTCACTAATTTTCAAATTAGCTGACATTAGGTATAATCTTTATAATATATCCTTTCATTCCTTAAATTTACAAGAATGTTTGATCTATATTCTCAGTATCCACAGAAAATTTAAGGACTACTTATTGCCATAGCTTTTGTTTCCTGCATTTTTTAAGGTTACCAGTTAATCGTAATTTAGTTTTTTAAAAAGGAAATATATTAGGAGAATGAGCCCCTTTGAATTACTACCATAAAAAAGTTAACTTTCCAAAAATAATTGTAGCAAATGAACTTTTATTAGAATTCTTAGTGCTATCACAATGCATCACGGAAATGATATGTATAAAAAGCAATAGCAAAAGATATGCATTTATATACTTTTTTCAGTATATTTCAAACACAAATTCTTCTGTAGACATAAGGTCCATTTATAATGTCACAGTGTCATGGGGCGAAGATTACCCGAAAACACTTCCCCAGTGAAGGAGACCTTGGCTACATCTGACCAGCTCTAACTGACTAGATTAATCTAGATGATCTGGAAAACAAAGACTCATCAGACAAATTGTGCAATGCATGACCTTATGCTTTTGTAACAAATTTGGAAAGGGAAACTAAAGGGTGACAGAAAGCCTGGTGACAACTGCTCTCTGGCTTTAGAAACAGAGAAAGTCAAAGAGATTGGCTTGGGGCTACATGATTAGAAAAGCCATCAGAGGCTTAGGCCATCAGTCTAATATAGAAAGTGAAAAATAGTTTAAAAAAACAGTCCCTTGGTGTGGGGCAGAAACACATCCCTGTATGTCGTGCACAGTGTAGCAGGCTGAGCCTGCAGTGCAGTCATTACACAAAGGTGCTGGACCCACAGCTGGGCCTGGCATATCAGGCAGTCAGAATGAATGCACAGTTCCCCAGGGTCCATGTGGTGGCAGAGGGGCAGGGGCCATCACTGGTGTATATGGAGTGAACATGTGTGTGTTGTACAGTAGAAATCCTGATCTGTGGATATAAATCCTTGTAGAAAAGAAACTCCATGAGGAAAGACAGACCAGTGAATAATTAAAGAAATGACCACGAAATATGATGAGAATATGCCTTCAAATTTTATTTGAGATCCACCATTTTTGTATACAATCACTTACCTACAATTCAAAATTCATGTTTCTTTTCTTCCTTGAATCTTTTCCTTTCACTATACCATTTCATCTGAACCATTAACATCTTGATTGTAATTACTGTGTTCCTAGTTTTACCCCATAGAAATTCCATTGACCCCATGCAATTTCTTCTGATTCATATCAGGATGAGAAAGATTAAATTCAAACCATTTGTTTTCCATTGTAACAGAGGAGAAAAACTATGTTATAGCCTTTTGACATAGCCTATTCTGTTATAACTTCAGGAAATGAATGCTGTAAAAATCCCTCTCTGTTCCATGTTTTAATGTCTGGTTTAACCTTTCCAGCCACATTAACCTTTGTATTACTATTAGTGGTTCAATTATTCATAAACTCCTTATTCCTAAAATGTTTGATATCAGGCACATTTTTAAGGCTTCCATAACTTCACAGAATCACAGAGTGGTGGGGGTTGGAAGGGACCTCCAGAGATCATCTTGTCCAACCCCCCTGCATGAGCAGGCACACCCAGAGCAGGGGGCACAGGACCGCGTCCAGGCGGGTTTGAATGTCTCCAGGGAAGGAGACTCCACAGCCTCTCTGGGCAGCCTGTGCCACTGCTCTGGCACCCTCACAGGAAAGAAGTTTTTCCTCATATTTAAGTAAAACCTCCTGTGTTCCAACTTGTGCCCATTGCCCCTTGTCCTGTCATCGGGCGCCATTGAGAAGAGTCAGTCCCATCCTCCTGACACCCACCCTTCAGAGAGTTATAAGTATTGACGAGATCCCCCCTCAGTCTTCTCTTCTCCAGGCTGAACAAACCCAGGTCTCTCAGCCTTTCCTCATAAGGCAGATGCTCCAGCCCCTTGGTCATCTTTGTGGCTCTGTGCTGTCCTCCTTAAACTGGGTGGCCCAGAACTGGACTTGAAATTTCTTAGCAATTTACTTTTCCAAATTCTTGACCTGAATAGAAAAGGTGATTTCCATTAGTGGGATTGTGTTTATGTCACTCAGTTTTGACATGCAGGATTACATTTTGTCCACTGCTTTGCCAGAATTCATTAACTGGTTAAAAGATCAGAAGCTCTCTGTACTAGTGATAGCTACCACCATGGTAGGCTGAATGTATTCCATGATGGAAAAGACCTTTGATTTCAATACTGTGGTTGGCTGGTTTCTTTGTTTCTGTTGGACAGTTAGTAAACCTTAGTTATTCCATGGTCAGTGAGTACAAGGTACAATATGCCACTGGTAGTTTTATAGCTTTCTAATGGGAACAGGAAAAAAAAAGTAGATATGAGTGGGAACTGAAGGAGAAGCTTTCCTCTTTGATGTCTTGTCCTATCACAGTACTACTCGAGGAATGGGAGGTAAGACAACTTTTTTATCGTCTCTTCTACTGGCCTTATTATGACAATTTCAGACACTGTTGATGAAAGACTATTTGCTTGGCTCTGACTGAAATCACTAATTTGCTGGCCATTGCTACCTTGGACATGGTGATTAAGAGGAAGGAGACACCATGGGATGTGAAGAGACTGCTTCAGCCTCCTACTTCTCTCTGCAATACTGTTCTGTATCCAGTGAGCTGGGCAGATGAGAAGGCACTTTACTGGTGAGTCTGAAATATCAGGGCAGGTGAAATCAAGCTGTTTGCCACAACTATTTCTCATACACAAACCCAAAATATGCTTTGGTTGAGTGAGAGCCCATAACTCTATTGATCTATGATTTCCTTGAGTAATAGCTTATGATTGGCTTGTTGTTACTTTCTCTCCCACATTCTTCTCTACTTTTCCATCTCTTTGTAGTTATAGATATTTCATCTGTAGAAAGAGTGAAAAAATTTTTTGAAGTTGCTTGCACTAAAAGGGAGACATAGAAGCTGGACAAATCATGGAAGATGTGTCGTAAATATGCATAATAACAATTATATAATGGGGAATACATATGAAAACTTTTTTTATCCTAAACACAATGGTAAGAGATGTTTCAAGATAGGAAATTCAAAATCTCTAGAAATAAATACGTTTCATTCATATAATTGCATGGTTAAACTCAGTCCCACAGGAATTTGACACAACTGAGAATTTAATGACATTTTAAAGGTATTATAAAAATATCAAGGAAATCTACATCTGCGATAATGAAATAAAACAATAATATGTAAGTGCTACAAAAACTAATGTCTCAGGGCTCTGACTAATCTGTCTAGTCAAGGTTAAAGTGGAGACAAAGAGAAGACAGTTATACAATAACTTCTACAACTTCCTTTAATGCAATTAAACACATTCAGTATCAGAAACTAAACTGGACCAAGCTGTTGATCCAGGGAGGCAGATCTTGTGTTCTAATATCATAATGCCACAGATACATACAACTGAAATATCTTGTCAGCCATATTACAACACTTTATTTTAGTTTTTTTAGCAAGCATCTTCTGGGTCCCAATAACTAGGACAAGAATCATCCATATGGGCATCGCAGGACACTGCAGGAACACAGAAACACCATCCTTAAAATTAATATCATGCTTTTAGGAAGAAAGTTTTCCATTTTCAAATATTCTTGATAAAATTTTGTAGAGCAACAAACTTTTCTATAAGAACTTTGAAGCCTGAGTCTGCTAAATCTTGGGTTTAAGCTATGTGAAGTGTCCATTCTAGCTTAGATACAGACATGATGTTTCTGCCTTACAAATTAAAAAAAAATAATTATAGATTTATTTAAATTACCCTACACTGAAAATCTTTGTTGTTGTCTAGTTCCTTGTGAACTTCTCCCATTCAGATTTCTTGGAAGGGTGATATTCAGTCACATTTTTTTATACTTAAACTGCATGCCAGCAATGTATGTGTTAAGTACCTAAGCTCTTGTAAATGTCAATAGAAATTCAATGAGTACTACAGTTGTATCAAAATCTGCTCTGCTGATCAAGTACAAGTGTTTTGGATAAGCTAGGTAGCTCTAGATTCCATACACTTGATTCAGTTGCCCACTTATAAGGTATCTCATCCCATATGGGATACCTTAGATATATTGGAACTGAGAGACATGGCATAGGGCCCGTGAGAGACACAAACTCTACTGGAACAGCAGCTGGAGCATCTCAGACGGCACTCCTCAGGCCCCAGGTCACATCAGCCCATCCTGTGCCAATGCAGGGGATACTTTGTGTCTGCACAACTGAGTCCCTATTGACTGAAACACCTCACTCACCTCCAAACTCCTTCCTGGGACATCATTATTTGGATATCAGAATCTCTTCTTGAACTTAAAAGTCCAGATAGTGGCTTGTAGAGAACAATAGACAGGGTAGTACAGTGCAAATCTTTACTTTGTGGAATAGGTTTCTTGTGCTAAGTGCAAAAAGATATTTGTATGACCCCATGTTAACACTTTGGAATGATAAAGTTTTTGCAGACACAATGAAAAAAATGAGTTTTATCTGTTGCACATCATATGACAAATACATTACATGATTATTTCTTTGCTACTCTTTTAGTCCTAAGGGATAAGATTTAGTTTCCTTTGGGATTGTGTTACTTGGTGGTGTATTAATACTATATCAGAATTCTAGCTCATTATAGTAATTTGTGGGCTTTGGAAGAAATGCCCAAGAGCAGTTAATTTCTTAAATAAAAACAATAATTATTTCAAAGCAAAATAAAATACAAAACAGGGCTTGCCTTTGTGTCAATTTTTAAAATATATATATTTAATATTTTAATAATTATAAAACCAACAGGTTTTGTTTCAAAAAATTAGTTTTTCAGTTAATTTAACTATAGTCCTATAAGGTCAAGATCTTGTTGTCAATTTGACACTTAGAAAATTAGTATTTAAATGCTTGATTGCTAATTCACATCCCAGATTTCAAAGTACAGATATTTAAAAACAAGTGATTCAACCTACTTTCAAGTTCTTACATAGTTTACAGTTGTTAGACATGGGTAAGAATATATACAGTACCTTTCAGAAATATAAGTTTTAAATATAAGCCATAAAAAAATCTGGTTTTTTTTGTTTATAAAACTGGGTTTTGCATTTAAAAAATATTTATTTTTTAATCTCCTTGATAGAATTCATCTTTCCTAATGGATCCACAAAAATACAGGTTAAAAGAGTAACTTCACATATGAACACCTCTTGTGATAGTGCACACAGCATGTCAAAGCCAGACACATTTTCTGCCTATGAACCAGTAACCTTTTAATATAACCAAGAACTACTGAATTTTCTGCCCTATATGTCTTGAGACTTCATTTGAATCTTACAGAATACTCTGACTCTGACCTTTTCATGCAAGATAAGTCAAATGTGGTGACATTATCAAAATCTGTATTTTATTATTTTTATATTCATCACTTCTTTGTATGAAAAATTATGTCATATTTTTTCTTCGATTGCAATAAAATATTGTTATATAAGACTCTTCAAACATTTATTAAGACTCTACAAGGCATGACAGTGGAGAAAAGAATGTTTTAAATATTTTCTCAACTCTTCTGTATTTCTACTTCACTAATACAAACCCAGTTATCAAGTAACTGAGGTTAGACAGATCTCACTAATTTAAAATTTTCCCATATAAATATTGTGTCAAACATGCATTTTTAAAAATGAATTGAAGTTGAATCTATTTAATATTCTGACTGATAATGTTTTCAGATGTAATGATTTTGCAGATGAAAAACCATATCAGAAGATTCCTAGAGGGACATAAGTTAATTCAGAAATTTAAAAGCCTGAAAAAACTTAGAACAGAAATATTTAGATGCAAGTACATGAAACAGTGGTTTCCAAGAGATTTCCAAGATCATCCACAAAACAGTAAAAAAAAGAAATATATTAATAAAATTATTTTGCCTTCAGTTGGGCTATGAGGTTTTTTCCTTTGCTTTTTGAACATGTGCATACTTTATCCACTGTGGATGAAGGTCACAAGCTAGTCATTCTTATATTTCAAAGAAACTGAGTTAAAAATAATACTCATCACTGAATTATAAATCAATATCTTTATGCTTTGATTTTATTTTCTTTTCTGGTCCAGTCCTGTTCTGTTCTCCCCCTTCCCTTGTATACCAAAATAAATACCAGAAAGTAACAGGGATTAATTGATTTTGTCATTTGATATCAAGATTAGACAGTCTATGCATGATAATCTAGCTTAATTTGCAATGTTGACCATGAAATTTTATATGAAAACATGAACGAGATATCTTTGGAACATTTCAGTGAAGTTAGAACAGAACATAAACACTACAGTAATCATTCTCAGTCTTATTTTTACTCTCGCCTGCTCTCACTCTTATTTAGTCAAACTGGAGTTTAACTTGAATTGTACAGAGTATTCTTCATAGAAAACAAAAATTATAGTTTTGTCTAAATTTATGAGGGATTTTTTTTGGTAAATCACATTTCAGTTTTATAAGACAGATAAAAAAATCAAAGTAATTTAGCTAAAAATAATGAAAATTCCTGTTTATAGAAGAAGTACACAAAGTGGTCTTATAATTATTACATTGTTTTTCAATTTTGTATAGTTTTTAGACTCATAGATCATTAATCTGGTGAATCACAGTGATAGCTGATGCTTGTACAGTTATTTTAGAGGTTTGACACAGCAATTCCAGGTACTTTGGTCTTTTGAACAATAAAATTCTCAAGATATATCTTATTTTGTGAAAAATGTGTCTTCATAACAGTTAGGTCTGTTTATTAATCTCACTGTATTCTTTACAGCAATGCCAGTGTTTAGTATAGAGAACTCATTCATTTAATTGTTCTAGACTATCACAAAAATATCTTGCCACCTAAAGTATTTTCTTATTTCTAACATTCTTATTTCTCATATTGCTCTTTCTAATTTCTAAATGTACAGTAGTTACTTTTCGTTTTGGAGTGACATGATCTGAAAAGAAAACTTTTAAGCTAGAAATTCCAATTAATACAAACATTAGGAAGTAACTTACAGCCTTTGACCTTTGGAATATATGTTGGTTTGAGGTGATAAAGAATATGATGACTATAATTGTAACCAGTTAAACATTTAAATTTTGAATAGAAATGTTTATGCAGTATACTTGAATAGAAATGTTTATGCAATATACTTGAATCTTTACAGCTTTTCATGCTACCATGCCCCCAAACACTTTGCTTTCAAATATTTATCTTATAGAATTCTATTTATATGAAAGACAAGGTTGTCGTGTTGGTTTGTCTTAGGCAGCAGCCTGATGCTACATCAAGAGTCATGACTATGAGAAGGTAACCCATATCCATGTGGTTATCTGAGCCCAAAAGATCAGGAAAATGCAGATCTGAAAAAGGGCAAGCACTTTTTACACTTCTTGCCTTTTAAGAAATATATTGTGGACAGAGTGATGATCTTTATTGTAGCTTAACTTGGTGGAATATGCTGTGAAAATACACGTCTCAAGGCCTTTGATCATGTACCTTTTCTGGGTTGATACCACATTTCTGACAATGTGTTTGACAGCCATCACTTCATACAGCAGGGTTATAGGCATTTTCCACTTTTCGCATTCCTCCTCTTCAGGCTGATCTCTTACAATCATCTTCTTCTCTCATACTTTAAGATTGTATTACTAAGGGCTAATCACAGCTCATACAGAAACCCAGGGGGACTGAAGGAACAGTGGAAACCCTGCAATCTGGTGAGAGCAAGTGGGACACCCAAATCAGTGACTCCTCGTACTATCAAATACCGAGCGGCTCCTTTCCTTTATGTGAAACCCACTGCAGGGAGCCAGCCAACTCTCTCCAGAAAGCCTTGCAGACTGAAGGTGGCTACAGACAAGAGTGGGATAGCACTTATTATGGAATGCAGGAGAAAAGTATTTGGGGATTGTGCAAAGGTTATTATGGAATGGTTTAAGGGTGTTGTGGTCATTTGCATAACAGTATGGAGTGCTTAGAGGAAAAACAAAAGGTGGGAAAAGGGAGGGATCAAAGTGGATCAGGGAGGACCAAGTGTGGGAAAATAGTGAGAAAAGCAGATAAAAGTAGCTGACTGTGTGTAAAAAAAGGTGTCAGTAAACTTTAATTAACTGTCCCTGGACTCAGGCTGGCCTTGCAGAAGTAGCTTTTCATCTCTTCTATGGCTGCTTATGAAATCTTTTATATCAACTACAAATTAGTAGGTTTTCTATTGAATATGCACTAAACAGACCATTCCTGGGAATAAAAAAAAGGAATGAGGGAAACTAAGGTCTTCTCATAACATTTCTTGGCTTGGAAAATTTTATGCTTTGGAACAAATCTAATAAGAAATCACTTACACTGTTTTATGTTGTTATATTGTTGACTCGAGCAATATTCTTACCTTATCGACAGGTTGTGTGTCAAAAGAATTTTGTTATTATGAAGTACTATGTATTCTTTCTAGCTGCTTCATCAATAATTCTTTTTTTGCTGCCTGTTAGTAATTTTTAGATTTTTTTCTTTCCTTTCTACATCTTAAAGACCACTGTCCTTTCACAGCAATCACTTGCAGGAAACCTTACTCACAGAAAATGTCCCTTTGAAGTCAATAAAGGTCAAAGAGGATCATCAGCATGTGTATACATATATCTGCAAGTCTTGTTTCAAACTACTCTTCATATGTTTGGTAAAGTATGACTGAAGCTAGAAAATATTTTCTAGATATCAATCTTAATTATTAGTCCCCTGAAATGTGAAAAAAAAAAACAACAAACCAACCCAACAACCCTCCTTTGGAGAAGATAGTCTTTTCTTCCCTGCCTCATCTGAATTTACCAGTTGCCTGTATATTTTCTTGAATGTTGGCTCTTTTCCTCTTCTTGCATTGCCTTGTAATCCTGAGTTGTACCTGCATGAAGCTTACTTACATCATGCTCTGTCATTCAGAAACATACTAAAGATGGAAAGCGTAATAGATTGTAATCATTACAATGTTTATAATAATTTTATACTTTATTGCATAAAAGGTACTGCTAGTACCTTAAACCTGCTGTTTACTGCTCTATCCATAGAAAATATAGTTTACATTCTGTGAAATACATGGCAAAAGTAGAGATTTAAGGAACTCTAACCCTTCTGACTGGCTCCAAACTCCCTGATCCCTCATGCAAGTTTTGGGGAGAGAAGAAATCTGTGAAATGATTCAGGATCTTTTATTTTTCATTTGTGTTTTCCACTTGATTTAGTCTGTTGCCTACTAAAGAGAAAAGTTACTCTTCTGTTAAATGTTCATTACTGAACCACAGAGGGAACACATTCCCTTGTTCCTAATTTGTATATGTGTGTTTGTTGAACATAGTTATACCTAACAGTTTAATGGTTGGCCCTTTCAGCTAAATATCTCCAGCTCATCTACCAAAGTAACTGACAGCAGAATTGTCAATTTTGAGTTGCATCAGTCCTTATAATAGAAATAAAACATAAAAAAAAAAAAAGGCCACATGATTTTAAAGAATGTTAAAAGTATTATTAGATGTACTAGTTTAGTGAAAAATATTGACTACTTCTAGGGAAAAACACACTGAATCTGAAACTTTTCAAGGTTTTCTTTCATACTGGAAACACAGATTATAGAATTTTACCACATAAATTACTTCAGTATCTTTGGTTTTCTTCCCAGGTGTATGAAAATCTCAGGACTCATGCCAAAACTAACATTAACAAAATATAAGTAGTGTGCTAAATTATTGACACAGTTAACTCCATCTGTAGTAGACCCAAAAGCTGTGTAAATGCTGGATGAACAAGATTTCA
>VZTV01016709.1:3532-16465 GCA_013400875.1 Anhinga rufa | reverse complement strand
GGTCAGAGATAAGAGATCACAACACATGGCTTTGATGGCTGATGCATCTCCTTTCTCTCTAATACAGACAGAGGCCTGACGGATATAATGCAAGTTTACCTGAGCCTATGAAAGTATCTAGTACAAGGCATCACTTCCTCATAAAAATTTACTCTAGCTCTAGTTTTCTCAGAATAATTATTCTGGACATTATTCACTTATTATAAAAAAAAAAAGTGAATACTTTTCCTAACTTTGATAGAGGAAGGTTTTTTACCCTTTACTCAGCTTAAAAAAAAATGTTATCCTTGGATAATATTGTTCATGTAACATTTCATTCTCATAGACGCTTATTTTTGTGCCATTAAAAGGGAGATAGAAGAAAGCACTACTGACTAGACTGTAAGTGATTTTGAGATTAACATGGCTGTATTGCTCTTTATGAAGAAGTTCATGATAATATTGCAGTTACTTTTCATTATTATTGCTTTGTACAGTATAGCAAAATCATCATGCTGCTCATAAATACAGCCCTGATTAGTTTTCACTGCCATCAGGCTTAAAAATTCCAGCTGTCAGAAAAACAAGGTGTCAAAACATATTTTTATCTTTGGTTTCGTAAAAGAAATTAGAGTGCCAGTATAGTTTTCTATTGCATTATCATATGGCATACAGGGAGCACATCCATCTCTGACTTCTACCAGAGCCTGCCTCAGCACGTAAGAGTGAACTTGTGAACAGAGCTGGACAAAAAATTGATTTTTCAATGACTGACTGTTGAACCACAGTATTGAAGACAGTCTGATCAGATTGAACAATGAAAAATTAAAAATATATTGGCATGCACTTTTTCTGCATCTGAATTAAAACCAGGAAAAATATGTTTCTGTTCATATAGCATGTTTTAAGCCAGACATTTATAATAAAAGTAAAGGAATTAAAGAGCTTGGAGACAGGCAGGGGCACAACCGCTTTGTATTGAAGAGTGAAGGTATTTACTCAGCTGGTGAAAGATCTAGGGTAGGTTCCCATCTTTGTCTCAGAGTTTTCAAAATCACCTTCCCCTCACTTCAGGAAAATGCATTAATCATGTGTTCTTGTTTTCAGGCTCTCCCCTCAACAATGTATAAAATATTGTACTTTATATAAAATGCTTAAGAGTATTCATTACATCATTATTTGCCATTAAGTTGAGTCTCCTGTTTCTGTCTTGTGTAATGAGTATTCTATTATTTTCACCAAAGTGGAACAGCTTCAGCAGAACAGCTTGAAAGACATCTACCCTACCGCAGTCCCACAGGAAGGGTGTTTCAAATCCTGAATGAGTGCACTAACCTGCTTGTCTAAAGGAGGACTTTTCCTCCTCTAAATGACCCTGAAAAACTATTTCCTGTCTGAATCTATCTGGTAAATTCAACCTGTGTTTGTCAACATTTTAGGTGAATGTCCATTTTACATCATCTACCAGTGGAATGTTAAAATCACAATTAAATATTCATCTCTTGTGGCTTTTTAGGGGAGGGAGTTGTGTTTTTTTTAAGAAAGCCTTCACTTAATCAACATTTATTGAAGCACCCTTATTTAAGTTATGGCAGTCCTGCCTGTAGCTCACTTGCACTGGAAGGTGGATTCAAGCATCAAAATATCTTTCTTGGCTATTGGACCTATGACCTAAAAATATTTTGTCTCTTATTCTGATACAATAAAATTCCTAGGAGCAGGCTAGGGTGAAGAGTGGTGCCCATAAGATATACTCTTTCAAAGGGTAGATCAGTGAAAGAAACACGTCAGAATATCTGTTATTCAGAGGATCTTAACCAAATATTGACTTTCATCTGAAAACCAAATTCTGCCTTTAGATTATGTATGTGCAACTTACATGTGCAACTCATGTGGCCTTTGGGCTGGAATAAGGAAGGTTTTTGTGTTACACTGTTGGCTAGAGGGCTGATGGCCCTACTGTGTGACATACACAGGTTCAGCCTAAAATGTAGCCGTTGCCCTGCAGGGCCTAGCATCTACAAACTTCAGCCAAGAAGTAGGAATTGGGCACAGGTCTCCTGAAGAGCAACCCAATAGCCTACCAACCAGTTCACAGTGTCCCAGTGTGATTTCTACTCCTTATCTTTGTGGCAGCACAAAAAAACACCACTAAGGCAAGAGGATTTAATCGTCACATTGTCTTCAATGCAGACATAATTGCAAAATACTGCAATATAGCTTTCTTGTCCATTTTCCTATTTGTCTTTCTTACTCAAAACTCACTTCTTATATTCCACCTTCATCAGCCCATGTTGGTTTTCCTAAGTTTAGCAGAGATTTTGCATGAGCAAAACAAACAGTATTTGATCCCAGACATCAAATTAAATTAGCAGTGTGGATTAACTGCTCTCAGATGAGTCACCTTCTACTTCCAGTAAGACTCCGCATCCAAACCTTGGATGTCTACTGCCCAACAAGTAAATTATCTCAGTACAGCTTAGCTGCTGCTCATGTGGTGAAGGAAAGAAAATGAGCAGCTTCATTCTCTTTTGGATGGACTCAGGTGAACACCCTGTTACATTCCCAACTTACACAGACTGTTTCCTCCTTCCATGGTGTTGCTCTTCCATGGAACCGAAGGACACTCAGTTCTCTTCATCCAGCAGAAAAGACAAATGCTGTTCTACCTATGGACTGCAAAGGAGGGAGGGAAGGAGGGAGGGAGAGAGAGAAGCTTTGGGCCTTCCCTGCTTCTCCCTCACCCCAACTTTGTGCTCCAGCCAAATGCAAGGTGACCCTAAGCAGTTACATGTGTGGACTTAAAGATTACAAGACTGAAAGTGGATGGTCCCTTTATTTTCTCCTCCTGTATACGGAACTCCCATTGGCTTTCCTGGGTGCTCCCTCTATAGACTGACGAGCAACAGATCAGAGGAGACTGAAGGGCTTTTTACCTGCCAACCCCAGAGTTCAGGATGTGTTGTTTCTCCTGCAGCAGTTGATGACACCCTAACACCTTAGCAGCACTGGAGCTGCATTCCTACGCTGTAACAGGGGAAGCAGGACCAAGGGCCTGAACTAAGGTCTTGGCAGGTAAGTGAAGGAGCAACCAGTATCAAACAGCTTCATTTGAAAGTGTACGTCTTTGTAATGTTTAAGTCTTAATATGTGCTCTGCTTTACCTGGGAGCTTAAACTTCCAGTTTTCAGAAGAGAGAAACCTATTAACTCTGCCAAACACTTGAAAAAAACTGTTGAAAAAAATAATAAATTCAAAGGAGCTAGAAAGAAAGGTTATTTGTGCTAAAAAGGTCTCAAAGCTGGGATTTCTTCTTAAAGCTGAGCAGAAGTTGTTCAGATTAGTTGGGAAGGGAAAAGCTTTATGCTACCAACATATTTTTCTATTATCACCACTTAGGATGACTGAGAGCATCATTGTATGGTGAATACTCAATATTCAAAATATGAGCTGTCTTGGGATTGGGAGGGGGATTTTTTGCTTGGTTGCTTGTTTTCTCTCAACTGGATACGTAGGGAACACCTAATAAAAGGAAGTCTCCATCTCCTTACTATGTTCCACTTCTTAAGCTTAATTATTGGAACCAGTTTTCCTATATGAATATTTACGTCATTCAAAACGTCCTTTATTTCAGTAGTTATCACAAATTGTGGTTTTTCTGGCAATACCACATTCCAGAACATTCATAGATAGCACACACAGAGGAAGTCGCTACCACTAAAGAAAATCTGATTAAAAAGATATTTACAGAAAAATAAGTGATGCTAGTTACCAGCTCAAAAAAGAAGAAAAAAAAGAATTAAAAACATCTTTACATAAAGGAAGTCTTTCTTTTCCTTGCTTGTGGTAATATGAGGGTAATGGATGCCTTTCTGTTGAGAGGCCAGTAAGTTTTACTTTCTGGAATGAAAACCAAATTTAGTTCAGAGGACGAAATTGTAAGGAGCTGCCACACACTAAGCTCTGTGTCTGAGCCATCTACTGCCACTGTATCCTGGGGAGAAAAAAGGGAACGTTCATAAAGAATGAACAACCATCCAGAACTGGTGGGACACCAAAGCCTCATCAATGTCCAATTCAGATATTCTTATCCCCCCTACCCTTATTGTTACTTATATTCTCAATTTACAAAGTGAAATCACTCCAAAAGTGACCTCTAAGTTTGTGTCCATCTTTCAGCGGATAAACTGTGAGCCTGTAAAAAATTACACATGCTAATAGCAACTGTTAATTGATATTCATCAGATTTAAGGGGAAAAGTCATTATCAAAAATCTCTCTCCAAAATTTTAGGGGCAAGAGTGAAAAATTACACTTTACGTAGGTTTATATCTTTTAAAAGTTTGCATTACTATAGTCATTGTTTTAAATTAACTTTCTCTAGACAAAATAAAGTGTTATACTACATTGCAGCCTCACTGTTAGGAATGAAGATAGAGGAGACAATGCAGGAAGGCCAACACATACGACCAAAATGGAGAGTATCCAAGTCATAGAAGAATGGTAAGTTGGTCAACTGTTGTCTAGTAAATGTTTTTAATTCACCTGTAACTAACGTCAGGAATTGCCTTGGGTTTTATGCTTCGGGAATGTCCTTTTTTCCTCAAAAAAATTCTATACGAAAGGAAGCAAAATCTGTCCTGACAGTGAAATGCCAGCAGAGACATTCATAAGTCAGGCTTACTTACAGTTTCTTATTTGTGGGCAAGAACTGTGGGGAGGAATGAGACCTTCCAAGAGGATATGACTGGACTCTTTTCAGTGGTGCCCAATGACAGGACGATGGGCACAAGTTGGAACACAGGAAGTTCCACCTGAATATGAGGAAAAACTTCTTTCCTGTGAGGGTGCCAGAGCAGTGTGACAGGCTGCCCAGAGAGGGTGTGGAGTCTCCTTCCCTGGAGACATTCAAACCCCGCCTGGACGCGGTCCTGTGCCCCCTGCTCTAGGTGTGCCTGCTCACGCAGGGGGGTTGGACAAGATGATCTCTCGAGGTCCCTTCCAACCCCTACCGTTCTGTGATTCTGTGATTCTGTGAATGTGAGGTGTGTGGATGGTTCCATAAACCCGTGGATCTCTATAAGAGAGCCTGTGCTACCTGTGGGATCATTTTCTTCTGTTTAACCAGACAAGAAGAAGAACTAACGAGCACAAGTGTACTTCACAGTCAGATTCTTAACATGGCTACCTTTCATATAACAGCTCAGACTATGGTTTCACTGGAATTAATCGAGAAAACGCATACCTTGAAAAATGGGCTAACGTGGACTGAAAGTCTGAGCTTCTATTTCTGTCTAAAGCTTGGGACCATGTTTATTGTGTTGGGAAAACTGATAACCTGTCAGTGGCCTTGAGTTCTCTAATCCCATAAAAAGTAAATTAAAACTTAACTCAAGAGGATATGATTGATGGTAAAAGCAACCCAAACAACTCATTGTCTTCGTTGCTGCTCATGGTCATTTATGAGAGGACAAAGTCAGAAATTTCCACAAAATACTGTAGTGAAGAGAGCTTCCCAACAGACAATGAGGGAGCACAGGATGTTTGTCAGCTCTGTCCTCCCAAGCAGGTTCTTTTTACTCTCCTCAGAGAGAGGACTTTTCAACTTCAAATCTCTATATTTATACTTTTTGGTTCACATTACAGTTCTTTTGCCAGATAGTTTAAATGTTAAACACTTTCTCATTTATTAGATCTTTTGGACCACCAAAAAGCTATCACAAACAGCTTCCCATCATCCAGTCTGCCTTGCATGCAGAGTAGGAGTTGAAAAATGGACTTGAAGAGAAATCACATAGACAAATGTCACTTATTGTGCAACATGATTACACAGAAGCTATTAACAACAGTTAGTTACGCTCTTTTGTTGGATTGTATCAAGAAGGGGAGGAGCGCTCAGAATTAAGTTTGAAACCATATTTAATTGTTGTTAAGTAACTTGGAGTATTACCTTCTCAAGCTATTCATTGGTACATTAATGGACTAGTGACTCAAGTTAGTCTTCTGTTCACTTATCCGGTGCGTCCACTGTTACAAGCCACGAATAGTTTCCTTCAGAATATGGGAATAAGGACTTTTTCCCACTTCTTCCCAGTCCAGTTTCACCAGCAACATCCATCACATCTTGTGCCAACAGTTCATCATTCAGGTCAATAGCACCAAACAGAGGGAAGCTTAGCAACCCTTAGGTACAAGCGCAGAGAAATATGCTAATTTAAAAGCTCTCTGAATTACTATTTTGTTGGGCCTCATTAGTATGCTCTTGGCTGCCAAAAGCCTTTTGTTTTTCTTGTCCTTCCTGAACCAAATCGTGTGGCAGCCAGTGATTGGCCAAACACCATCAGAAGAAGGCAGGGACATCAGGTGTCATCTAAATCCCTCATGAAAGAGAGTCTACTGCCAGCTCCCTGAAATCACATCTTTAACTGCAGAGGCAGGAGTTCAATGCTGTTGTGGGATTTTGTCTTTGAGCCTGATGGCTAATAACACTAGTAGAATACTTGTAGAAAGCCAAGTGCATGTCTCGTAACATTAAACACATTTAGTGGGCTATTGAGATAATGAATGCACAAGTGAAGAGTGAACAAAATTCCCCTGTCACTGCTGAAGCCTTGTTGCTTCCAGTTTTCACTCTGGATTGAAGTGCCGTTGAAAGGAGAATTTTTGGACAAATGTATGAAAACACTGTTACAAAAATAGAAGCATATTTGTAATGATACTTTGCTTTTGCAGCCAAAACCCTACTGCAGATGAAATTTTGTCTTGGGCTCAGAATTTTGACAAGATGATGAAAACACCAGCTGGGAGGAACCTTTTCAGAGAGTTTCTTCGAACAGAGTACAGTGAGGAGAACCTGCTTTTCTGGCTTGCATGTGAAGATCTAAAGAAGGAACAGAACAAGAAAGTTATTGAAGAAAAAGCAAGACTTATATATGAAGATTACATTTCTATACTATCACCAAAAGAGGTAAAGCTGTAAAGGTTACATTTACATTTTCTGTTATTCCAGAGCAGAAATGTTATACCCTGGATTGCCAGATGGGGGTCTAAAAGTCTGCTCGATCTGTCGGATGAAAGTCCGACAGATGGACATGGACATTAAGTCAGGAGAGGAAGGGACAGAAAAAGTAGAGACACAGTTGCCTGGCCATTTAGCATCACTGGCCACAACACCTCAAAGCTCTCTATGTAAGACTCAAGAAACTTCAGTAGGAAAAGGCTGAGAAATAGGTATGCTTCATTAGTAATGCTACATGCCTGC
Source organism: Anhinga rufa (assembly GCA_013400875.1). Lineage (NCBI taxonomy): Eukaryota > Metazoa > Chordata > Aves > Suliformes > Anhingidae > Anhinga > Anhinga rufa. Next base: position 9,226 of record VZTV01016709.1, on the reverse strand, counting down.
CAGAGAGAGGAAGTAAGTAATGCAAATGGATTTCTGGAGAAAAGGCACCAAAATTAAGGAATTTAAATCAGAATCATTATAGATTTATCTGCTGCAACAGCTGTCTGGGAGAAAATCCAAATTTGTACTGGTTATTCCCATGTGAGAGTCCAGGAATGGAAACCACGTATTTTCTCTAATGAAAGGTATAATAATATCTAGGAAATTATATAAGGTTTTCTTCAACCCTTAAACTGAAATAGACAAATTCTGAAATGATCTTCACCTGGAGTAAAGAAAAAGCATCCCCTATCAAACGATGTTTTGGAATAGAGAGATATATAAATATATAAGCACTATAGCAGGGTCTTAGGCCATGTCACATACCTTTAGCTCCTTTGCCTTGTCTCTGTGCATTGCATCTGACTTTCTCCTCAATGGTGTTATGCTAACTTATGCTCATTGTGGACCTTGCTTCCTACCTTTTACTTCTGCACTGCATTCAGTAATAATTTGCAACTTCATTCATATGAATGAAGCCAACAGCAATTTATAGCTCCATTATTTTCTCCTGTGCCACAGTGTATATTTTTGCTTTGAGTGAGATAACTGCCAGTACAGCAAGATAATAATGAGTTTTTCTTCTAATATAATATCTCTAGTACATATATCTGTGCTGAATGCTCAGTTGTCTTTTTAAGCTAAGATCAACCAGCATTTAAAATCCAAACACTAAGTGCTGTTTGACTTAGAGTTTAACAAAACTATTCACCAATTTGATGCACTGGACGTGTACAGATGTCATCGATCCCGTGGTTCCTGCTCCTACTGGAAATCTTACGGGGCAAACAAGAACTGTTTGCAATGCTTTGGACCTGCACAGGAGCTGAAAAGTTCTTGTTCATCCAGGCATCCCATTTCAGATGTTATCTTTTGGCATAAGAGCTGAAATATTTAGCATCACTTGTTCAGGGATGAAGTTACTGAGGCAGAAGGTCTTAAGTATTCTAAAGAATACCTTGTATTCATCTGTTTAGGAAGGAAATACCGTTAGTAATTCCAGCTAGTTTTGCCATCTGGCTTTAGTGAGTCACTGAAAAACTACAATGTAAATTAATAGTTGCACAATTAATTTTTTTTTGTTCTATAAGTGCAATTAACTTTTACTATATTCAGTGGCACAAAACCCCACCAGCCTGCCAAAGCTGAGCTTTTATACCTATCCCAACTATTATACTTGATCATGAAGAACCAATTAGCTAGCTGCACAAACTGTTTTTGCTAAGGTGCGTGCGTGTGCATGTGTGTCAGGGGGAGAATTGCTTACATCTTAGTGTGTCATTTCTGTGCTACAGAAATGCAATGGTTTAGGATTGAAATCTATTCAAACAGGTTCTAAAGATGTATGGCTACAACGCTGCTTCTCAAAACTACCATAATACTACTCCCCTGCACACTGTTGTGTCTAAAAGCAGGTAGTCACTGGCCGAGCAGCCCCACCAGTCTGTTCATTTCTGCCGTGCAGCCCGGTCTGCTTGCACAGCTACATTAGTTAGACAATTAATTAAATCAGAAAAATGCCTGGGTTGAAAAACAGAAAAGAAATGCCAGTTTCAGATGGATCGATTACTTAACTCAGCTGGCTGTGGGGCTGCCCAGACAGCCGTGCCAGCACAAGGGAGGGGAAGCACCAGGGTGGGAAAGGGGGGAGGCTGTTCGTGGCAGCACCGCTGCCCATCCGTAAGGGAGGCGTGCAGCAGGGCGCCCGCTGCGCCCCGGGGTGCTGCGTGCAGGCCTAGCAATGAGCACTTAGACGGAGTGTGTGCATTAAGCAGGCGTAATGGATGTTCTGTAGAGATAGCGTACTTGAGTAATAGGTACAGTTTGCTAGCATAAATAGGCAACAGTTTACTCGCAGTTAGGCTGCATCATATTGGTGCTTTGTGACCAATAACCAAGTAACAGAAAATATTGGAGGAAAAAGAGCGTGCCTGCTGTGGAACTAACATACTCCAATATGCCAACAAACCAACAATGCCAGATTCTACAGTTGGTACTGAAGATATAATGAAAATACATATTTAGTCCTCAGTACCATACCATAGCACTGTATTTCAAAGACTTTGCTTAACCACATATAAAGATACACAAGCTCACACATCCACACACATTCTGAGTTTTCATCTCAGTTAGCATCCTTCACATATCAAGGTATCTTGGTACATGGAGCTTTCCAGGGTTGGACTCAACCCTTCAGACAATATGAATATCTATTTATATGGTTGCAGAGTAGTAGGGTCAGATTGCAACCTGGTGTAAATCACAGTAGCTTAACTGATCTATGCTTGGTATTTCTCTACTCAGTGTTTTAGCCTTTTCTTCTTAGCTGGGTAAACCCTTGTGGCCCCAGTGGGCTTTCCTGCTGCTGCCATTTCATTTAATCCAGAAGGCATTAATTTTACTGTTTTTAGAGCATTTTGTGGATAAGCTGTACATTCACTCAAATTTCTAAATGATATTCTATCATCCGTGCATTCATCCCAATCATAATATGCCCTTTTCTGCCTAGGCACGGGAGTTCATTACAAATGGAAAGTAAATGAGAAGCTAAAATTGAAACTTGCTAACATCTTCAATATGGACATACAATATCCTGAAAGTATAAATTACCAGATGTTAGAGAGTCTTGAAAAGAAGAACAAATCTGAAATAGTTAATATTAATGGGGAGCTTAACACGATAAAAATGATAAAAAACTCTGGGTAATTTGTAAGTAACAAGTGTAGTGTCTGAAAAGAAATGGGAAAAAATCTGTAGGGCAGCCAGATGAGGATGCTGAATGGAAAGGCTCTAAAGATTTAACCACAAATGGCCAGGAAAAAAACATTTCAGCTCTCTGAATGAGAGTCATTCAACGTTCATTTCAGAGAAATAACTAAAGATGTAAAAATTGGGGGGTTTAAGGTAAAATAACATATTTTGGGAAATCCAGGTTACTGGAGAGCTTTATTCAGTTGCACTGTATTTATTCTCTTATCTAGCTGCATTTCATCTTGCAGATCTTAAGATGGATGCAAAGACCAAGTCAAAACTGAAATAGAGTCGATGCTCTCAGTCTGTAATTGTGTGGTGGCTCTGAAAAAAGCACAGAGCATTACTTGAATAAACTGATAAACTCGACATGTTCAATGGAGCCCTGAGAAATAAAGATACATGTAACAGCCTTTCTGATATTGCTGTTTAATATTAGTCTGTTCTCATCTTCAGGTTAGTCTTGATTCCCGGGTGAGAGAAGTGATCAACAGGAACTTGTTGGATCCCAGCCCTCACATGTATGAAGACGCCCAACTCCAGATATACACCCTAATGCACAGAGACTCTTTTCCAAGGTTTTTGAACTCTCAGATTTATAAGTCTCTTGTTGAAAGTATTACAGGCTCTACTTCTGAAACTTAGTTTTACTTTTTAGACAAAATAACTTGATTTTTTGGGGGGGTGGGTGGGATGGAAGAAAAGTAGTTTAATAACATCTGGAGCTGGGTTCCTGGAGAACTACAGTTTAGCACTACTCAGGCTACTGTGAAGAAAACAAATACATATTATGGTCTCTGTCTACATTTTTACCAAGGTCCTCCTTGCTTGAGATGGCATGGGAGGGGAACAATGGATTTGCCAAAATACATTTGTTTCACACTCCTTTCACCCTACTGCGGTCAAGATTGCAATGATGTATTTGTAGTTTTATGAACAGTCTCCTTGTGTATCCTCACACTGCATGTGCAAGGTAAAACTGCTTCACTTACCACTTAGTTGTTGCAATATTTAATCCAATAACATAAATTATATCTGTATTTAAGGACTTTTTTTGTGCAATACAGTCTTATGGTACATAGAAACAATTGCAGCAAACCAGAAAGAGGCTTGCATTTTTTAACATCACTAACTGAAAAAAGCCAATTTTTAAGGTGTAGCATTACTCAACATGCTCTACTGAGTACAATACACTGACTTTTTGAAGCCAATATTTCTGTACAGAAAAAAAAGAGCTATTTATCACTGTTTATTTAAAATAAATCAAGCGGAGGATTCCTCTGGTTGTTCACTGCCAAAACTGTGGCATTTTCATTACAGAGTTTGCAATGTCAAAAAAAGAAAAAAAAAAAGAAGAAAAAAAAAAAAAGCACAAACCACTTAAAGGGATCCGTATCTGGGTGACACAATCTATGCGCTGATATTGTTTAATTGTTAAAAGAACAAAGATTTTCAATGTACATTTCAGATGTCAGATACTGTAATTGATTTATTAAAGACTGGCTATCCAGTTCTAACACTGTTGTATAATGTTATGTACTTCAGCAAAAAAAAAAAAAACAAAAACAAAAAAAGCAGAAAGCTTGATAATTTAGTTTTTTTAATAAAGAAATTTAATAAAAGATTGCCTACATGTAGCATTTTAGAGCATTTTAGAACATTTTGATGAACTGCATCTGTCTGGTCAGATTATTTTTTTTGAAAGCTAAATCCAGTAAAAAATGTTTTTAAACAAAGTAATGTTTTACGAGGTGGTGGATTAAAGAAGACTTACCTTAGCTTCTAGCCTCATTGATTTTGAGTAACTCCTTGAAAACAAGGGGTTTGGAGAGTAATATTAAACCAAACTTCAAGGGCTCCTAAACCTACAGTCCTTACCCAAGCAAAATGCCTACGGAAACGCAACGGGTGTCTTTCCTGGGTAAAGAATCCTGTACTGAGCCCTTAATCAGAGCTAAGGCAGCACAGTACTCCCATCACTTGGCTGCCATGGTGTTTTTTAATAGGTGTTTGCTTGGCCTTTTTATCAAAAAAAGTCCACTTTTAGGATGCATTTTGATGTTTAAAGAGACAGTGACTCGGAACTTAAAAAACCCCATCTTCATACCTACCATATACAAGCAAAATGAGCGTTAGCATCCCTCACAAACTGCTAAAGATATACCAAGAAATGGCTTTGAATACTTGTTAAATATATATATGTGTGTGTATATATATATATATTTAATACTGGCAACTCTGGTCTTATACTAAGACTTAAGAGGCAAGGTTCTTCTCACTTACGCAGGACTAAACATGGCATAAGCCCGTTGCTTTCGATGGGACTGGAAGGTCTGGCAGTTGTGTCCTTGAGTGGAATCTAGCCCCAACACGCTTGTCTCCACCCACCCAGTTATTCCTTGCAGGCAGCCTCCGGTGCCGGCTCTTGCTGGAGCCACTGCTGCCAAGGCGCGTCTGCTGCTCTACAGTAACTGGTAGGACGCAGGTCTTAGTTTATCTTCTGGGGCTTATTTTTTTCCTTTGTTTTACTACCTCTCATTTTTTTAATTTATTGAACATGCTTCAAAGAGCAAGTGTGGGGAATTTTTTAATCGTTCTTTTTACTTGAAACCTGTGTGCTTTTTTTGGATATATATACGAACAATTTAACGAACTGTTTCTTAAACTCATTTGGTTTTGTAATTTATATAGAATTCAGGAGATGATTAAAAGGGCTATTCTCTATTCCCTATGCAAATATTTTAACTGTTGTAGTGTTTGACAAAATGGGATCTAAAAAAAAATCTGCAAAGTGGAAAACAAATCTGTTTACAGTGGCGTTGCTGACTATCCTACCATATTCAGCACTTTTAAATATTGTTATTTATGAAAATGTAGTTTAAAATGCAAGACAAAATATTTATA
>VZTV01016705.1:0-13685 GCA_013400875.1 Anhinga rufa | reverse complement strand
TCTCCGTCATTTTTAACTATGGTTATGTTTTGCACAAAGTACCAAAGGAGACATTTCAGGGCTGCTTAGTTCCATGTCAACGTGGCAATAGCATGCATATCAAATGCATTTAGCCTCTGGCTTGGCAACACAAAACAAGCCTGAGATGCAAAATGAGGTGAGGCACCGGTGGATGAAATAGCAGATTTTTCCCTATGCAAATTCTGTTCTTCATTGGTAGTTGTGGATAGTAAATTATCTTTCATATCTCAAGACCTCACAGCCTGTAATACTGATTTCTTTTTGGTTACTTTTGCAGTTCTGTCCAGTTAAAATTTATACAAATATATGCTTAGTTTATGATTCAAGCATATTTTGCAAAAGGCGTAATTATATAACATTACAAATGATAATTGCAAAATGAAGCTGAATGCTTTATTTCATTAATTTTCTATTGAGATTTAATGATTTAAGATAGCTATTAAATTGCACACTTGAAGAACCGATCTTGTTGGGTTGGTTATGGTATGAAATAAAACCTTAGAAACCCACTGGTGTTGGAGAACTGCCTGAGTTACTTTTGGCAGGGCTAATTCACACTAGAATTCTTTCTCCCATGATTGCAGATCTTCCCATGAAACCCCTCACCTGCTCCTTGCTGGGGGAATCCTTTCCAGGTCCCTTGATGGCCCACTTTACCAAGCAGCTCATATCACGCTTATTTCCCAGCAACAGGAAAAAAATTATTGACAGCTGCTGTTCTTTTAAACCAATGCAATGGTAACTCTAAATAAAGCCTAAAGATTAAAGTCCAGGAAGTGGGACATAACTTCCCTTTTCCTCAAACCCCACCTCTCACCAGGTTTCACTAACCAGGAGGCCAGAGGTGAGCTTGCCTGTGTGTGAGGGACAGGGAGAGGAGAGGTCTCCGCTGCCTCAATCACAAGGTCAGGCACCTTTCAGTAAGAGTCTATACTTCAGTATAGACTGGACCAGAAATCAAGTGAGAGAGCAGGACTTTCATCTGGTGACCAGGGACTCAGGTAAGTGAGGAGAACCTTGCATTCTGGATGTGGCCTCCAAGTTTGCTTTTGCATTTTCCCATCCAATGGTCATCGTCCAATATGTAAAACTACTCCTGGGAGGTGAGAATTCAAATCGCTTGTCAGAATTTGCAAGCTGGATGGATGAGTTGGAGGATTCAGTAGCCACTCCTGTAAGCTGTTGCTCACCATGTACACTGTACATCTTTGGGGACATTGCTACATTTCTAGAAGTGTTTGGAAATGCAGTTATTACAAACCAGATTCCTTACAGAGAAATCAGATAGTGTGTAGGCAAAACCTCATTTAATGTATGTCTAAAACCTTTTTCCTTACAGTGCTTTTGGTCTAACCAGTTCCAGCTAAGGCATTTCTAGGACAGTCTAACTGCAGTATTGAAACGCCAGTACTAAAAGAGAATGCAATAGAATTAGGAGATTATTTGTTCTTTTCTCAGCATGCAGAAAGTGTTTCATTTATTTCTATTTCAAGGTACCCGTGTATTCTGTTTCTAGTTATAAACTCACGTTTTCCAGTCACTTGCATTTTATTTTTAAAGTTCTGTGTGGAACATAACTCCACAGGCAGCTGTTCTATATTGTGGCTATAGGCGGGGTTTAAGGCAAAAATGTTAGCTATAAGATGACCTCTGTATCAAATGTCCAAGCTGGCAGAAGTGGACACAAATAAAAAATGGTGCAGTAGTTGGGCCCCAATTCACTAGAGCACTTAGGCACCTGTTTAAGCAAGCAAGTAAATCTGGTTTGTATCCAGCAAAACACTCCAATTTTGGCTTATATCCCATTGACTTGGATTTTTTTGCTCCAAGGCTTCAGATGGTGTAAATTGCTTTAGCAGTGGTTCAGTGGAGCTATGCTGACTTTCACCAGATGAAGATCCTGCTGAAAATATTTTACTTATCAGTGGTATTGGGGAGAAAGGAAGGAATAGTTCTGCTGATCTGCAATGATATCATGAGTGCAAATCACAAAGCAGAAACTGCCTCCCAGGCTGCTCCCATATGTAGCATCTCATGGCTTCATGTGGAATTTGACTTGCAGAAATCTGTTTGTGGAATACATAGAATAAGACATAACTCTTGACAGTATAGATGTTCAGAGAGATTTATTATCAGACCTGCAGGGGAACTGATGTGTTTAGCATGGCAGTAATCTTACAACAGCTTACATAGGAGCCCATAACTTCACTCAGCCTTCCCAAGACTCTCCCCAGAAGCTAGTGGGGGGGCAACAAGAGCATGGTGGCAAAGGAGGGAAATCTTTCAGAGCAACCCACATAGGGAGGGACTCTGGATGATGCACACTTCCTCTGTGGCCTGGCTTTACTTGTTTTTTTAATAAGTCTTTTGCTTCTGACTGTTGCATTCAGCTTGAGACAGGTGACTCCTGGGCATATTCCTGTGGCTCCTGGATGAGAAGGAAGGGCAGCTGTCACTTGGCTACATCTCACTGGGGGATGGACAGTAAAGAGATGCTTATACAGCAAATACAAGTAACATTTCTGCCTTCTATCCATGGCATCAACACTTATTTGGTAGCATAATTTACCTGTTGTACTTCTATATTAATATATTCTATAGAGATTAGGACCTTATTCAAATCTTGGTGATAAGGAGGTCTCTCTAAGACAGTTTTTGTTTGGTTAACTTGTCTTTCAAGTGGACGGCCCAGGTCCTGGTGTGAGCCAGTGCAGCTTCATTCTGCAAAGGTTTTGCTTCATTTATTTTTTAAATGCAAATATTTCTGTGGGAGCTTCCTATCAGGTCTGGCAAAGGAAGGCAGCAGCACACATTGTGCTGCCTGGTCTCCCTGGGACAGCTGAAAGCTTGTCCTGACTTTTGAAAGCACAACCCTGTCTTTTACTGAGACTAAATGTATCTTTGCTGTCGACTTCAGTAGACAGAAGCAGGCCATTAGTTAACTCCTGGCATTGCTGGTGTTACAGCAGCATTACGTGGCCAGAAAGAGCAAAGCCTTCAGTCCCAGGGTAGTGAAAAAGCAGGTTCGTGCCTCCTTGTTATCTGGCTCTCCTACCCGAGGTCAGCAGATTGCCTTAGATTCTGCCCTTCAGAGTGTCAGGGACCTAATCAGGGCTGCAGAGCTCTTAACACAGTCACGTGACTGTATTTAAAGCACATTTTAATTGATCTGACCTTGTATGGGAAATACCTTTGGAGTCCTAATGTGCTGCTCTCTGGGAGGCAGGCGCAGTGCTCCAGGGCACAGGCAGTAGAGAAATAAGCAGACATTTTGGAGTTTGGCCTTTGACTGGAAAAACTGACTTTTAAGTATTGGCTCACTGAGACCTTTCCCTGTGTCTGTAACAATGACACTCCATTTGTCAGCACCTGGCACAGATATACTTACAAATGCCCCTTGTTTTGAAGGGTGCCACTCATTTTGTTGTAAATTACCATTTAAATGAGTTACATTTGTACCTAAAGGCTTCAGTCTCATGGGGCTAAGTGCTGTACAAACACTATTTTTTAGCCTAAATAGACAGGGTATGAGGGGGAAGGACAAAGTGGACTACTATGTTTCCCTCCAAATTGAGCAAGTAACAGTTCTTAAAAATATGTCTCTGTCAATGTCCTTTGCTGAGTACGGAGCAAAACATTCAGATGCGGCAGCTGAAACACTGCAGACAGGCTCTGATGGGATGCCATTTTCAAACTGCTCAGTTTTCACAGTGAAGGCTTGTTATTTACTTTTATGACAGGAAATGAGGGAAAGCAAAGCTTCCCCTTCAGCTTTTGGGGAGAGAAACAGAAGAAGGAAAATGTAATAATGTATACAAATACATCCATAAAGAAAGAAAATGCCAGCACCTGGACTCTGCAAGTCTGCAAAAGCTGAGCATTCTGGGGAGGCAAAAAGGGGTGATGAAGACTGAGGGCAGCCATGTGCTGCACCTTCCATTCTCTCCCTGTTTATATCCTTGGTCACATATCTGCTCAGCCTCCTCCCAGCCGAATCATTTCTAAAACCCTTATGTATAACTTTGATGTAGCAATTTTTTAAAACACTTTTGCAAACACAAAGTTTCCCTATTTTCTCCTTTTCCCAGTTCTTAGTGTTCTGTAGGGCATTGTCTATTCTTCTTGCTGTTGCCTCTTTGGATGCCTTGCTTGGTCTCTGATTTGCTCTTTGATATCTGAAGGATCTCCACCTTTTCTTCCAGCTCTTCTTTACTAATATTCCAGTTGTAAATGCATGTTGCCATTAGGTGTTGTGCAATGTGAGCTGGCTCCTGCCAGGAGAGGATGCAGCATAAGAAGAGAAGGACTGGTAAAAGAAAAGCTGCCTGGTAGAAAAACTGGGAATGGACACCTCTAGGACTCAAACACTCAGCTCTGTTGGAGCCAGTGAGGTTATGTTTAGAATTGGACCAGCAGTGCTGATAGGCACAGCTGAGACATTTCTTAGTCGTCTTCATATATAATAGGTCAAAATGTCTTCTGCCTGAATTCACTGAGCTGTGCTTTTTTTTAAACTGCATTTGAGAACTGCTCAGTTTTGTGTCATACTTTCATCACACTGTTGGGTATAGACAATAAGTCATAATCATTACTAAATCCAAGTTCAAAAGATAGAATTTCACACTGATAGGATTTCTTAAGATTATTTTTAGTCAACTACTGAAATAATGCATATGCACCACATATCCATACTCCAAAGGGCTCCAGCAAGACAGTTTCTCATTTGTATGGGATTTCTCTGTAAGATATCCAGTAAGCTGCTGAGGGAAGTGTTGAATGTGGAAACCAACTATTTTTCTTGGTTCACATGTTCAGAGCTTCTTATGTTGCCTTATTAATCTATTGTTTGGAAAAAACAAAGTGCAGTGGCTCAGCAAACTAAGGTCTAGTACATTCTTGGGGTGACTTGGAGCTTTCAATAGTCCTGTGACTTTGGAAAAATTCCCTTCTCCAGTCTGGATGTTGGAGTTACTTGATGGGATTGTCCTTGATAGACAGCTGACCCAACACAAGCCAAGCTCTGAAATAGCATGGGAACATTAAACTTCGAAGACACATCTCATTTACGTTTTCTTTAAAATCAGAAACTAGGGAAGCTATTCTGATTAACTTGGTCAGAAGGGACTTCTAGATGTACTGACAACACACTGACTGGTTTGCCATAGGGACTAAAGATCCCTTTTCAGGTGTCTAAATTGTAAATGCAGGTTTGAAAGCTTAATAAAATTTACCCCTCCATGGTGCTCATAGTATGGATGTGATATTTGAGTCATTGATGTTATAAGATCAGTTAATAGAATAGATAGGTCTGTATATGCTGGGAATATGGCCAGGAATTTCAGCTCTGTATGCACAAGGCATGCAGCTGTGCAGTTCTTGCCCTCCAAAGCCTTTCCCCATTAGCAGTGTTAATAATCAGGTTGGAAACGAGCACAGCAGTCTGACAGTACCATATGCAAACTAACTGGGAACCTTTGGAAATGCTAGCACCCTGCCTTCCCTTCTCTGGCAAAAGCCTCTCTCTGCCCCTTGAATTTACGTGGCTAGTTAATAATTTTGCAGCTGACAGTAACTGAGAGGATGTAGGGCTGCTCCCAGCACTCTAGGACCCATGCATGTTGTAGCATGCATTTCAAGTGCCTTCGACTCCGTTGCTATTTACACAGAGCTCCCGATACTTTGCAAGGGGTGATTTAACTGTAATCTCCCACAGCAACAAGCTGCACAGACATCAGTTCTGCTATTTGTATATAAGTTTAAAATGTGGCAATACTTCAACAAAGCCAGTGTGGCTTTATGTTTACGAATGTGTTGCATGGGCCTTGCCTTTGTTGTGCTATCATCTCATCAGAGTGAATGACTGGTGTGTTTTGCCAGCCTGCAGCACGTTGGCACGTACTCTTCTAAGGGACGTGTTGCTGCTTTTCATTTTTGGAGTGCACACGTATAGGCTGGGGAGAGGGTCAATGGATGACTGAGCAACTCCACAGAAGTATCTGTGGCAACCAGACTATGAATCAAGTTCTCTTGCTAGTTCCCAGTCTAGTTTTAGCAGTGTCACAGATGTCAGTGCCAGTGTGGCAGAGGCCTGTGGACCACCTGAAACCTGTCCAGTTTTTGTCCTTATTCACTGCAGTTGCTGTTTCTTGTACTTTAAGTTTTAAAGTACATAATGTCAAAATGGGAGTTTTGTTAGCATTTACATGCATCAGCTTACGATCACTCACATTGCCCAGAGGGATGTGAGACTGATGAAGAAATAACAGATTTCACTGTGCATTTGGAACAAGGAGGGAAAAGACTGTAGTCTGTTTTTGCAGCAATGTGGAAGGACTCAGCTTTGTACTGTAGCCAGCTTAAGTGACAACTTGACAGCCCTGGCAGTGTGCTGGTGACTCACCACACCTAGCAATCCAACAAGAACTGGAGAGTTGCTCTGTATAAAGACAAATTGCTCTTTTTATTTGCTTTACGTTGATTTTTGTCTTTTCTAAGATGTGTGATGAACCAAAGACAGTGGTAAGATGTTTCATACCTCAGCAAACAGGATTTTTTTCCCCATTTTGTCCAAACTTGAACTTGTCCAGAGGCCTTTGAATAGAAGCAGTTTGCTTTTTTTTTATTGGGTGTTCCAGGCATGTTCTGACTGCATCATAAAACGACAATAGGAAAAGCACAGAACAACTGTAACAGAAGAGAACTTGCAGCTATTAGTAACTATATCTGACTTTATTGTTCTCCCTTAGACCAGTACCATTCCCACACACATCAGTAACAGAAGATATTAATGCAAGAGACCTTTGCTCCACAGTTAGCACTTCAGGCTGTGCATGGTATCTGGCAGGGGAAGCAGCAAAGCATGATTTATCGTGGACTTATGAACACCTTCCCTCCATCCCCTCCCACTAAAGTCGAGCTCCTGACATATTCCCAGTGACAGCCCAGCAGACAAAAGGCAGCATGTGCTGCGGCTAGTGCAGGGCAATTCGCATGCCGGCTGCCTGGCCAATTGCTGCTACAGGGACTGCATGATGCCTGACTTGCATCCGCCCACCCTTTGGTGGAGGAGTTAATTTCCTCCTCTATCTCACTGCCAGTTTTCATGAAACCCTGTGGGAATGTAATTATCACTGAGATTTCTGCCCTTGGTCAGATTTGTTTGATGTTGGCCAACCCTCCTCCCAGTTACTGGGGATAAGGGGGAGAGTACTGAGACGTACAGTGCTATTGAATAAAAATGGCTCAGCAGAGTTCCTATGTGCAATATGAATCTAAATAATTTGCTTTCAAAGCTGAGCATGGTATTAAAACAGAAAAATACGCAATGAAGCTACACACTCCTGTGTGATTCAGTGACTTCTAGTCCTAAACCTGAGGTCATCTCCTGTAATGAGATACATCTGAAATAGGGTTTTGCTTCTCTCAGTAAATAACACCTATCTCTGCTTCTGGGAATGAATTGTAAGTAGTTGAGAAGAGAGGATATCGGTGCAGCCGGTCTATCTGTGTTCAGCAGGGTTAGGAAAGCTGAAAATAACTCTATCCTGGAATTTGCTTACAAGGATTTCTTACAGCTCCAGATTCTGGTTACAGATTACATCTGTGCAGCTTTACCTGAAAGTACACTCAGGTAAATATAGTTTGTCTGAACTTACATCAGTATTGATGAAAAGAGGATTTGGTCCTTAGGCCTTCATTCAGGAAATCACCTGTGTTTAGAAAGGATGCTTACACACTGGCTTAACTCACTGCCATGCTTCAGAAAGCACTTTTCTAATTTACGGGCTTCGTGTGTGTTATTGAATGGTCATGAATTAACTGGAGGTGAAAACAATTCTAGCACATTTCTTCAGCTGCTGGCAATACATGTAACTCCATTGTCTTTAATAACGAGTGCTAATTTTACACCTGTTAAGGACTTGATAAAGAGCAGTGTTGGCAGTACTGTGCCTTCTGGGGTAGATAATGAGCCATTTTGTGTTTCTGAGTCCTGGCTTTTGCACTTGCTTGTGGTGGCTGGAGTGTTATGAGGGTGAGATGTGGATTTTTATTTGCTACTGAGCCTCCTATGCTGCTGGTAGCCATATGGGTGGCTCTTCTGGGAATGTGCAAGCACTGTATTTTGACTTGCACCCCTGTGTAAATGGACTGAATGGCTTTCTTGACCTGTGTGATCAGCCCTAATGTGAGGAGAACATTTGAAAATAGTCTTGGCTTGCATGCACCTTTGTCTCTAGAAGTGAGGGCAGCCGTGCCTCAGCTTTGGAGGAGTTCTAGTGAGAATTTTTTGAAGCCACTAATTGTACAGGCCATCTGCTGTGGGGGGAGGGCTGAAAAATGGTAGGTATTGTCTTAAGTGTGTGTAATCCAATTTTTTTTGTGAATGCAGCCTTTAATCACTAGTCTTGCAAAGTGAGGCATCTGTTTCTGAATTTAAGTAGCTGAGACTAATCAGACTAATTCAAGTCTTTCTGAAATAGGCCTAATTGATCAACCTAATATCTTTGCAAAAAAAAAAGTTGTTTATTTACGTTTCTCTTTACAGTAAGGAAGATGATGAATCTTTTAATCGCTTTGCATGGTAATCTTGCAAGTTGGTGTAGAAATTTGTTTACAAAATACACCTGTTTTCATTTGTTGCTACTTCAAAGCCTGCATTCTGCTTAAAGGGATAAGAAAGTGCTGATGTGTGTATTTCCTACCAGAGTTCTCTTATTCTCATAGGAGTGCAAAAAGTCCATGTTAGCTTAAATACAACTTAGCCTGAAGTGGATGTGAATTCTTCCAATGTAAATTGTCAGTTTGAACTGAAGCATTTAGTCTGAGAACAGGTTTTCAGTTAAGCCTTTTTTCATGTTCCTATGGCATTCCAAAATACCTTGTTTTCAGAGCTGAGCACCCTGCTGTGAAGAGAAATCATTAGTATATGTGTTTAGGTGCACAGTGCCTAGCATTCAGTATATTTTGTGAACGCTGAAGCAAGCTATTAATAGAAGAGTGCTATTGAAGGTAAACTGAGAAAGACTGAAGGCACACAAGTCAGTGAGGCTAGTAGGTAGTACACTTGGCTCTTTGTTCCTCAGTATGACTGTTGGAAAAAGCATCACACAGAGCTACCAGTCTAATACTGCCTGGACCTGCCCAAACATCTTGAATCAAATGCAGAAGTATTATTGCAGGATAAAAATGTGCTTCTGAGGAAAGGATACTCATCCTGTCACTGTAAAACTAACAAATCTGAATTCTGCTAAACTTGCCCCAGGTAGGAAATCAATGGTATTTTTACAATTGGATATCGTCACATTCCTAGGGAAAGCTGATGTGGACTAAATGATTCATTTTATTATACACACAGACACATTCAGGCAGAAAACTGTGGTAGCAACAGAATTGCATTATTTTACTTTGTGAACTTGTTAAAATAAGGTGTTTTATTTGCTGGTGTTGAAAGCTTGAACATCTTCCTTACAGTTTCAGATAAACCCTGACACTTCGCACAGGCCTCAACCCTGGGCAGATTATTAACCCTTGAGTGAAGGTACCCTTGACTTCAGTCTAACATAGCCAGTGAAAGTTATTCATATACCTAAGCCTTTATCTTAATTATCATTTGCCTGCTGTATTAGGGAATGGTTAATGTGCCAAAGGCAAAAAACCCTCTGCATTTCTATTCAGCAAGTACTTATGGGGCCAGACCTTTTTCTTAAAAGTTATAGGGTATAGCCCTCTTTCTACTGTTCTTGTAATGGTAACCTAAGAAGAGAGGAGACTATAGTATTGAACATAGTAATGAAATGCCTATTGTTTCATAAGGCTGTAGTGGGGAATAACCAAGGGAAATGACAAGAGTAAGCCAGTGAGAGCTGGCTTACAAAAACCTGGCATACACAAAGTCAGAAACACATGGCAACTTCCAGCTCGCTCTATTTCACTTAGTTAATATTTCACAGAGCGTTTGCATATGTAGTGCTGATCAGTACTAAGATCTAGTCCACCTAAGTCTTTTACCAGGTAAATAAAACAGCATCCTCCAAATAACATTTAAGCATAGTCATCTTGACTTCATCTGTCATGAACATTTTCTACAAATGTTCTCATCCTTTCCCCTCCTACCTCTTACAAAGACAGCATCATAAGGTTTGTAGGATGTATTTGGGATGTTTCTTAACTCTCAGAAGAAACTGTAGCATAAATGATTTTACCAAATGATTGTTACTTGAAGACTCCCTTTGTACTTGTTCTTTCCTATCATGTAACCAGGATAGCACCTTGTTATCACTGCAGTGGTGGAATGATATATCTTGGTATCACAGATGTTGCCACAGACCAAGATAAATTTAATCACTTGGAAAAATTAGATGCTGGGACAGTCTTGGACACAGCTATGGTACTTTCATGTGGTTTGCTGTTGTTCTATTAATGGTATTGTTAGAAGTCTAGGATAATGTAATACTGGGAGGAATTGTTACAATCAAGTGTCTGATCTGTGAGCAAGTAGTGATCTAGTGAAATTTGTTAAATGAAATGACTGTAGCATTCTGTTACCAGAGCTGAAATAACAGGAGGCTGCTTGGGCACTGGGCTGTTTGGTAAATTTAAGCAGGGGGCTCCTTATGAGCTGAGAGGCTCAGAGTGGCTTTTCTGAAAAATGCAGGGCCTGGGCAACTGTTTAGTTGTGGGCTTTCTTTTGTGTATGTAATGGCAGAAAGTTAAGAAAGCTGTTGTGAAGGTGGAGGAAACAGAAGGAGCATGCCAGGGGGACAAAGTGAGGAAGGCAGACTTGTATTTTATAGCAAAGTAATTGCCTGCTGCTGTTCGTTCCTCTGGTGTGTTGGTGGCAGGACTTGGTGTGTGTCTTCATCAATTAGGCAGTACTGTACCAAGGGTGTTCCTGACAAGTAGTGGGCTTGCCCCAATAGCAGATAATGGGAGCACTATCTCTCGTTATTGGGTTGCAGTCTCTACCATGATTGATTTTTTTTTAATTTTTTTTTACTGGAGTGTGGATACAAACAGGAGTTTTAAATACATGGGATGACCCTTACACCCTCAAGCAATCTGATACTACCATCCTTCCTGCAGAGGAGGCAAGATCATTGTACTTTTCTCAACTCAGCAGTCTGGAAGAGCACAAGGTAAGAAACTTTCTTCACTCTGAATAAATGATGATGTGTTTTGAAAGTCAACTTTAAATTTGCCATTTCCCATCTATATTCTGGTGTGCAGCCACAGCTTTTGTGACACAGGAAGTATGAGACTGTCTAGCAAAAGCATATAATATAATCCTCATCCTACTGTAATACTTGTTTAATAATCTCTCAAGGCCCAGTTGTGACCTCTGACCCAGAGTTGCCAAGATTGGAATAATCTTGGTGTTTGAGAATAGAACCAGCTTTATACTTAAAGTTTTCTCCTGTTGGGATTTTTGCAGTCTCCCTTGAAGTGACTTAAGGTTGCTATGTGTGTCTAGAAGAGGTGAGCTTAAATTTAAATAAAGTTAAGCTTTTATTTTGGTGTTAAAAAAAACACAAACCCAAAAGAACCCCAACCCCCTAAACAGAGCCTTTGGTAGAAAAATAGGCTTGCATGGTTTGTTCAGCCATGTTAATCTGCAAACACCTGAAATGATGTAACTTAACTTATACAGTAAGGATATTCTAAACACAGTAAATACAGACTAAACGGTCTGTATCCTGTATTGTGGAGGGATGTGATTTACTTAAGGGTCTTTCTCTCCCTGCTCCCCACTCCAAGTTCAGGTTTTCTACCTGAATCAGGCATAACAGATTTGAAAGTAGTAGTTCACACCCTGCTCTACTAAATTCCTTTTTGGGGAAGCTCTAATCTGGGTATTGCTTCATAAATCTAGCATTCTCTGTAATGGCTAGGGGTCATGAGGTTTTTCTTGCATGTGCTTTTGCACACATGTCATAAATTTAAATCCTGGCATTTAGTTAGGGTGTTGTAAAACCTTCATATCTGCATGTTTGTTTATAACATGCTGCATAGTGCATGTACTTTTCTCCACATCTTACTGTTTCCTTCACTGGTTAAAGCTGTCCCCTGTGCTACAAGTTCAAGTCTATAAAAGTTAGAGTAGTGCATGTGTGCTTAAAACTAAAGATTGCTTCTTCTGCATTCTATTCAGGTTAATCTATTTCAGCCAAATTTGTTAGCCCAAGCATTTGGGATCCTTTCCATATACAGCCTCAACAGATTCTGCAAACAACTTTTTGTAGGGATGCTGACAGATGAGTATCTGGTTAAGGGCTAAATAGGAATTAAGATGTCCTTAAGACAGTTTTAGGCACTCCTTATGTTGGAATAGTTCTGGTGCTGAAAAGCTTTGAGATCAGTTAGACGAACTGGTGAAGAATTGGGATTTGGGGATACTCAATTATGTCTCTTTCTTTGAACACAGACACTTCTTCAGATTTCCTTTTATGGGAGAAAAGTAGATGCTTAGACTGTATCCGTAGTGGACGTAAAGCAGCATGGCTTTACGGAAGTCAGACTGACACTGCCTCTTCAGGATCTGTCTTTAAGCTTTGTCTTTTTTTTGTCTTTCATCACTTTGCAGAGCAAAACAGGTGTGCTTTCCTCTAAGACACTGTGTTCTCTGTGGAGCCTCAGTGATGAGCAAAAAGAAATCTTTCCATTTAAATAACTATAATTTATATTGATGATAATATGCTGAATTCTATAACCACTTCCATCTCTCAGAAGGATCTTAATACATCCTTGAGTTTTGGGACACTGTTTCATCTGGATCTGGTAGATGGATGTAGATGTCATGGGGTCTTTAATTTTCACTCCTTAGATTCATTTTCCTTCTTTCTGATTAATTTCTCTATGGGGTGTCTGCCTTTTACATCATGGCAAATGGAGTGCTGGGGGGAGGGAGATGTAATGTTTTATTAGCAGCCTCTGTTTAATGTAACTGTGCTAGTCCTGTGAACTAAATATGCTATCAAATGTAATTCCCCTGAGATGAACAGACTTACTGATACTGGGAGAGCTGTAGAAGAACATATACAGGCTATAGAGGAAAGCTTGAGAAGACAAATCTTCTTTTGTACCTTTTTTCTAAGCCTGACCCAGGCGTCTTTTCTGTTAATCTTAAATTTTGCTTTCTTGTAGAGAAGGTATTTCAATGTATAGTAGTAAGTATTTGACAGCTGATTGAATGAAAAGGTTGAAGCTAATGTGTGATATGAATTGTACCGCAGTGGCCCTGGGAACATATCAAAGAAAGGCTGAAATCAACATAATATATTAGGAGCCCATATGCATGAGGTATGTTGTCTTATTAAGCAAGTTTTTGAATGTCTGTTGAAACACAGAACCAAAGGAATTATAAAGTCAAAGCCAATATCACTCCATTATGTCTCTGCTTTTGCATCTTTAATTCAATAAGATTGAAATCCATATTGCTGCTTCTGTAAATTGCAGGTCACTGTTTCCCCTGTTAGTGTGAAAGTTAGGGGTGGTAGCATTGGTGCTGAAGCACACAGGAATGAATACTTATCTTATAGCTTCTTTCCTCTTCACTGGGAGAGGTTAGCTGAGTCCCATGAGCATTTATTTACAGGTTTTTCCGCAAAGTCTTCTGCTTTAGAAGACTTTAGATCACTTGTGTGTCTGGATGCCTCAGCTGCCATGAA